>JACEFZ010022168.1:472500-750000 GCA_014155875.1 Cepaea nemoralis
GTGTGTGTGTGTGTGTGGTGTGTGTGTGTGTGTGTGTGTGTGTGTGTGTGTGTGTGTGTGTGTGTGTGTGTGTGTGTGTGTGTGTGTGTGTGTGTGTGTGTGTGTGTGTGTGGTGTGTGTGTGTGTGTGTGTGTGTGTGTGTGTGTGTGTGTGTGTGTGTGTGTGTGTGTGTGTGTGTGTGTGTGTGTGTGTGTGTGTGTGTGTGTGTGTGTGTGTGTGTGTGTGTGTGTGTGTGTGTGTGTGTGTGTGTGTGTGTGTGTGTGTGTGTGTGTGTGTGTGTGGTGTGTGTGTGTGTGTGTGTGTGTGTGTGTGTGTGGTGTGTGTGTGTGTGTGTGTGTGTGTGTGTGTGTGTGTGTGTGTGTGTGTGTGTGTGTGTGTGTGTGTGTGTGTGTGTGTTGTGTGTGTGTGTGTGTGTGTGTGTGTGTGTGTTCTGTGGATTTCTGACTAAGACCTGTCTAGTTATACAATTCATGTTTTCCCCGTATACCCTCTCTCAGGAGAAGTGAAAATTAGTAGCCTGCCGATGACAGAAATATTAGCTTAATGAGCCATATACCTAAGATACTCCTCAAGGTCATACAAGAAAGAATTCAAAATAAAATATATGAAAAAGTAACTGAAGAACAATTTGGGGTCCGCAAAAACAGCGGCACCAAAGAAGCAATAGTTTGTTAGAGGATGTTAACTGGAAAATATACAGAAGGTCAGAAAAATATATATGTATGTTTTATAGACTACTGGGGACAAGTGGATACGGAAATAATTATTTGTCGCCCCTTGAGATAAAAAGAGGAGTACGGCTGTGATGCGTCGTTGTCCCCAAGCCTCTTCAACTTATACACAGAAAGAATTTTTAAACAAATCGAACTGCCTGGCTTAACATCAATGGAAGAATCATAAAATAATCTTATGTATACTGACAATACAGTATTACTAGCAGAAAGCTAGCAAGAGTTACACAGAAAAAGTAGTGGAACAAGTAAACAGCATAGTGCAGAATTTGGCTTAGATATTTACAACGAATACTATAATAATTGGAAAGTAAATGTCATCAATGAGTATCACAGTGAACGGGGAGATACAAGAACAAGTAACAAGTCTTTCCTATCTTGGACACGTAATAACAGATCACGGAAGAAGTGAAACAGAAACAAAAAAGAGAATAGGATTGGCCAAAATGCTTTCAACAGCGTGCAAGCAATCAGTATTAACAACTAGATAGAGTAACAATGCATTAAAAATGAGAATTGTCAAATATTATGTATAATCAACGCTACTATATGGCGCGGAAGTCTGGACATTGAACAAGGAATATAGAAAGACGAATAGAGGCCCAGGAGATGTAGATATTCAGAAGAATGTGTCGTATTTAATGGAAAGAAAACAAAAAGTCAAATAACAAGGTTCTAGAAAAAACAACTGTAGTGAAAACAGAGTTGATGAAAGAAACAAAAAGGCAATTGAAATATTTCGGACACTTTAAAAGACATACCACTTATAAGAACCATACTGGAGGGTAAGGCTGATGGCAATCGAGCAAGAGGTAGACAACTATATAAGTGGGATGGCAGCATCAAGAGATGGACGAAGAGCAGTCTGACAGAATGTACAGTCAGGGCGAGAGACAGACATTGTTGGAGATCCACTGCAGCCAACCTTCATTGTGGAGACGGCACCTGACTGCTATTGATTACCTGCGGACTACACAAATCTGGTCAAGCGTGGTCATGGGCTAATGGGGCTCTGGCTCGCCAGGGGAGACGGACTTAGCTTGGTCAGATTTTTCTGTCCTAAATCTGTGACTGGCCTAGCAAGCCGGCGGGGTATTTTTGCCTATTTCTCAAAGAAAAAGAAAGAAGCATGATCGGATTGAATCAAATGGAAACTGACTCGGTAATGTTAAATGACAACGAGACTGATTAGCGATTCACAAAATAGGCACACTGGACATCTGCGGTTTTTTACAGTAACGAAGAACTCGTAGAAACAATGGTAAAGAAGAAAATTGGACTGGTGTAGCGGACAACAGAGAAAAAGGGAGAGGATGCAAGCAGAATCACCTCAGCTATACACTTGTCTACTCCAGATTGGAAAACCAAGAAAGGGCAAGACACGTAGCAGGATTCAGACAAAGACAACCATTTTTACTGTCTCTCGTGACATACACCATTAACTCTTATAGCCTCTTAGCAGCTTTCCGCTGGATGGAGAATACGACCCACACACACACACACACACACACACACACACACACACACACACACACACACACACACACACACATCGTGATTGTAACTGACTCAGAAAGCATGCTGAGTAGGGTGAGGACTGGCAAGCTTCGTGCAGAGTGGCTTGCTTCGCTTCGGAAGTCACGGGTGGCAAGTATCGTCTGGATCTTTTCTCCGGGGCATGCTGGTGTGCTGGGGGGAATGAACAGGAAGACAGATTTGCTGGCTTTGCTAAACTTGGTGGAGTATTGATGCATGATAAGGCAAACGTGGTTGCGGCCTTGTGGAAGCACGTGTACACCTCGGAGGAGCAAATGGATCACCATGGTCTGGCAAGAATGCGACAGCGAGGAGTGACGAGGGGATCTGGCCGATGCTCGACGCTTAGAGGAAAGGCGAGACACACATATAATCAGATTTTTACTGGTACTATTGGGGTTGGAACTCTTCGCTGGCTTCCGAGGACGAGGGACGGAGCGCTTATGGGAATGCCCCGAATGCTGTGATGTCGGTTCCTAAATCAATCAATCAATCAACCTTTTAGCACTATTAGAGAGAAAGAATGTGGGTAGAAATATCACATTTATTACCTGTAGCTTGACTTCGTTGCTCACTCATGAATGTTTTCGTGAATTATAAACAAGAATTGCACACATTAAATCAAATACTTAGATCTCACGTAGCTACAATATCATCAAGGGCAGAATGTCAGACGGGCCTGCGTGCCCAATTCTTAACGCTTTGAAAATAAAGTTCGTTTGTTCGTTCGTTCGTTCAATACACCAGCGCACATATTTGCATATTAGCTACATCAGTAACAACATCATTCTAAAACTGCTAAGTTTCTTTTTTTTCCCCCACAGAGCAAAGTGTTTCATTTGTAATAAAAACAGATGCAAAGGCCTACATCTTTGACGTAGTTAGGTATTAAAGGGCTTAAAGGCAAGAAATTGCACAGTCTTATATCCCATATCACTTGGTATTGTTTAAAGAAAACAAAAAAAAAACAACCTATTGAAAGCGCCGCACAAATCATGAACCTCTGTAGCTGCAGCGACGACGCTGTGGGGACGCTGGAAACCTTCATAGACATCATGGGCAAAAACTGCAGCGGTGATCCAGGTTTCTCTGTTTGGACGGAAACCCTCCAAGGGTCGGTGGGAAACAACCTTGCCTCTCTAGCTGACTTGATATTTTCCTGGCAATTAACTTCTCCAGCAGCTTGCCTATTGTATTTTGCGTGGTTATTACCCGATATCGCAGAATTTTTGTGTGGTCTTTGCCAGGCTTCAGCAAGGGAACCAGATAGCTGTGTAACCACTCTTCCGTGATGCTAACACTCTCTGTGCTGTTGTACATATCTGCTAGTTCCTCTAGCTCGTTGTCGGTGCACATATTGATGTCGTCATTCCTTATACCATCTGGCCCTGGCGCGTTGCTTTTTGTTCGTCGAAGCACAGCCCTGATCCTTTTCATTGTCACTGTGTCTTCAACTGCAATGTTCTGGGCCTTACACCTATCTGAAGTAATCGCCTTGCCAAAATTTCGGCCTCTCATGTCTGTCTGGTTGCTCTGCTCTAGATAGCGTTCAAAAAGGGCTTTGCCCTTATTCTCGTCAGACCTCTGCCAGATAAGGTCAGCACTTTGGAAGTCAGGAACATTCTTATTCTTGACTACCCCATTCATACTTTTATGTAGTAGCCAGAACAATTTCAGTGACTTGTCTGTGCTTATTCTTTGACACAACTGTGCCCACTTTTCACGTAAGCTATTTCTAGGAAGTAGTCCCCTATTCGGGATTAGATCATAGAAACTCTTGGGATCACGTGACACAGACAGACAGGTAAACATCAAAGGCATTCACCATGACAGATACTGCCGTTGGAGTGTGAAGAGATACAACATCACATGTTCCAGTTCATGGCATAATGAAGTTAGCTGGCCAGTTTCCTTCCTCGCCGCCCTTTCTTCCCATATAATTTTCCAATACCCGTCTTTTCACCACACGATTAAAACATGCTGTATGTCTCCTGCATATAGTTGTATATAACGTTCTACTTTAGTTGGTCTCTTCCAGACAATAGTTGTATTGCCGGCCCCGTCTCTCAAAATATCTTCAATGCGCATTTTATCAACACATGCTGTTCTCGTCATCCTTCTACAAAACCACATACCTACAGTTTCCACATAACTTCCCACTAGTCTGCTAATTGTCTATGATTTACTTCCGTACATCAGGATTTTCTCGATATAAAAATTTAGAACTCTTTCTACCCATCTCAACTGGCAAAGATATGTTGCCGCTGTTGATATATGATATAGGACCTCTGAAGCCGGAGTGGGTTCGTCTGATGGCGAGGGACACTGTTAATAGGGAAAGCTAATCCACACGCAAAATTCACCTTATCACTACTAGAAGTGTGTATGGACTACGCTTGAGATCAAAGCCAGCGAGCGCAAAAGAACAAGAGAAGATAAATATGATATAGGCACGACCACAGTGAAAATGATGGAAATGAAAATAAGCAAGTACATTAGAAAGTGGCATGGAGCACCACCATGGCTTAAAACGGTCGCACTATACTGTACGCAGAGTAAGCTTGTCCTCACGTTCCAGTCTCTCATGGAAGAATTCAAAGCCTGTTCAAAGCTGAGAACTGTAGCGTTACACACTTAACTGCCTGCCAATTCCGTCCATAATCCAATATTGTGAGTTCACGTAGATAATATGCATAATACCCAGGGATTGTTCAAACTGCAATTCTACATTTATTCATCATGTGCCATGCCGATAAACGTGAGTGGTCATGTTTCGCCATCTCACAAGATCACCAGAGTCATGGATCAACTCCGTATTTTTTTCTCGACCATACCACGTGGCCAAGCCATCCAGATATGTACTTCTTTCCCCCTCAATTTTGCCAGTTGTCACCGAGTTCTCTAGTTTATATCTTCTTATAACGTCTACAAAATATTGCGACTGTCTACATCTCATTTCTCTGATCAGTTTACGGTTTTCATCTGCTTCTTGTCAGACTTGCTCATTGGTTTTTCTGTCTGTTCATGGTATTCTTTGCATTTTTCTACAAGCTGTAGTCACTATTTAAAAAAAAATGTTAGTGGCTTTAATTAATATATGTTAGAACTTTACAGACACAATTAAATTTATTTAATGATGACAAATGAAGATGTTTGAGAATGTATCTCACGAAAATTGTTCCTATTCATCATTTATTCATGTGTAGGTTCATTATCGTCTGACATCCATTCGCAAAGCAGGATCACACTCTGGTCTCAGAACTGGCTGTTGTGATCTCAAAGAAAACTGTTACAGCACAGAGTGGCACACTTTTCACAAGATTCCATTCGAAAGATGAATTGACGAACCCCTTGAGGCTCTAAAGACAGTTCGTAAATAAACAAACATGTATTGGTTGGATCTCATAGAAATAGAGGAAAGAGATAGGGATTAGAGGCGGCACTTGACCTGGCCAATGAAGACATCATTTTAAGGGTGTGTTGTTGGTCTTACGTCGAAGTGCACTTGTTCCTGCAACGAGACGCTGTCGTCATTTGAAGGCGACAGATTCGAATCCCGGTCGGTAATTATAACTTTCAATTTTTACATTGTGTAATGCATTCTGTAATTTCTACTGTGAGCCGACTCATCGGCCACGGCGCTACGGACGCAGTTTGTAATCCCACATACCCGCGTTCGAAACACAGCTGCGGGAGATTTGGCGTAGATTGTCTTACGTCGGTGTTTTTTTAGGAAATGGTATGGGTGCCGGTCGTTCAGAACGCAAAGCAAACTACTGAACGTAAGCTTGCCAAGAGATCATAACAGCAAAAATTGTTGGTGTTGACTGCGAAGTCCTGTAAAGGATATGCAACTAACAATTTCTACTTCTGCCTATAAGCACCAAATAATACATTTGTGTTTATTTATGAGTTCCATTTGAAAGGATCGCTGTACAAGCTATTGATAGCTGTTGTTAAGCTTTTAATGTCAGAGCTACCCATTATGTTGAGATATAGCGGATGAAATGACGAACTTTAGCAGACGTAACTAGTTGTCAAACTCATTATCTTGTGAAAGGCTTGGTGGGAGTTCAAGTTGAGAGTGGTGGGAGTTCAAGCTGAGAGTGGTGGGAGTTGAGTTTAAGTTGAGAGTGGTGGGAGTTCACGATGAGAGTGCTAGGAGTTCAAGTTCAGAGTGGCGGATGTTCAACCTGAATATGGTGGGAGTTCAAGTTGAGAGTGGTGAGGGTTCACGTTGAGAGTGGTTAGAGTTTAAGTTGAGAGTGGTGAGTGTTCAAGTTGAGAGTAGTGAGAGTTCAAGTTGAGAGTGGTGGGAGTTCAAGTCGAGAGTGGTGAGGATTCAAGGTGAGAGAACAAACCATGACCCAAAATATTACTTCAAAGTTTTGCGCCGGAATACACAGCAAGCTAAGGGACAAAACCCTGACAGAAAATATGTAACTGAGCTTGCCTTCAAACGTCAACATCTACGTTATCTTTCACTTTGAACCGGGAGTATTCGTGGCGAAGTGGTTACGTCATTTATTTCGCACTCTGAAGGTTGTGGGTTCGATTCTGCACAACGTCGTTCGGTTCATGAGTGCAATTTTGTTTGGGTGGGTGGTTAGGTGGGTGGGTGATCTGTAAGGTGGGTGGTTGGTTGGTTAGTTGGGTGTGCGGTTGGTTGGTTGGACAACAGCTAATCCTCATTGTACATCGAATAAGTAGTTCATAAGTGCTCAGACCCCCTCCATAATGTCTCCTTCAGAGTGAAGCAACTGAAGACACCAGATCTATGTTGGTTTATCTGCCTTGGCTTTCGCATTGCGCTTTTGTATAGCTTGACCCTGTTTGACTGACTGTTCTTGTAGTCTGGTCAAAGTTGCAGAATCACACCCATCAATTGTAACATTTACTTTTCCTGCCTTTTTGAAGGAGCTTGGGAGTAGTTATATTTGCACGTTTCAGGTAGCAATTGTGACGGTTTATGTGGCGGCCACCGCCATAAATGCTTATATATTTGTTATCCCGCCCCCTTGTTTTGTCACAAAAACGGATCCGCCATTGACCTACTTATTATTTCTAGTACTTCCGGGCGAACCGACGCGGTGTGAACGGTTTTCGGCGCCAACCGGGCACATGATCCGGTGCGGACCGGCCGGCGCTATGTGCCGTGAGTTCGATCCCCATCTACCAGATATAGTCGATTCCAGAGGAGATTGGTGCCACGAAGAGTTCATATATGAGACTATGAAGGGTATTCAATTTAACGAAGGTAGGGCGGATATGGAAAAATGGACAGGTGACAGATAATGGTAATAAATGACCTAATGTCCGAGACAGATAATAAGCTACTAACGGTAGTCATCATCGCAGCGTCATGCATATACGGAGACAAGTGTATCGGATCGAAACAGTCTTACAAGAAAGACCAGGCGAGGTGGTGGTAAACAGCATTTAGTCAAGTGGTTCGGCTATCCCAAGTCATTCAACAGCTGGATCTCAGACCTAATCAGATACTAATGGAAGAAACAAAAAATTAAGTTGCATGTCCTTCACAGGACGTAGCAGTCAACCACAGCATTTTTCGCTGTTTGTGATTCCTGTGCAAATTTTACGTTTAGTAGTTTGCCATTGCTTTCTGAATGACCGGTTCCTATACCTTTTTGGAAAAAACCAGCACCGCCGTGTTTCAAACCCGGGTATATGGGCTAACAAACCGCGTTCACAAGCCCTAAGGTCACAGAGACTGGTAATAGAAGAAACCAACGTGGAAACAAACCCACAAAATAATCCACAAAGGGAAAGAACGTGGCCTTTGTTTGGTCAGAGAATACCACGGTTAGAGATTGTCTTCTTCTGTCAACTGGTCGTTATAAACACCATCATTGGCGTATCACTATTCAATCTGCCTCAAGACAGCGTTGACGCAGCCTAGGGCAAGTTGTGGATCGCTCTTCTAAGCAGCTGTCTGGGTTATATGTTACCAAACCCTAAAATATGAGTGTCTCCGTGACATTACCGAGCAATGCTTCGCTGAACATGTTTCCCAACAACACTCCAGGTCTCTATTTCGTCAAGTTACCACAAACTATTCAGGTGAGTCAACATTACGAAGTGGGTCTGGCTGAAATTCAATTTCCCAGTTACTACTGCATTGTGGTAGAGAATGAAGTGTGGCTAAGATACATCCCACCCAACGGTAGAGTGATAAGAAAGGCGTGTCTCCCCCCCCCCCCCCCCCGGGGCTGTACAGTTCACCAGATGCGTTTATAGCTGCATTGAATCGACTAATGAAAGATCGGAGGTGGGCGACCAGCTCTGTGTTCTATTCCATTTAGACAAGGCATCAAAGAAAGTCACTGTGAAAATACTCAAACCCGGGGCCACTGTTACATTTAGCGAGAAGCTGCAAGAGATATTAGATATAACTGATGGCGAAGCGGCGATTGACCTGAATAACGACCTGCAGAATGTCTACATCTACTGCGATCTCATAGCGGCGAGACCAGTTGGAGACGCCATGGTCCCACTACTAAGAATGGTTCCTAGCATGAGTCAGTTCTTGACCTGCGTGTTTCGCGCCTACGAACAAACCTAATTACGTACTGCTGATTCGTTACTCTTTCGACATGGTATAAATAATTTCAACCACCGATACGGGCACAAAGATCTCATTCACTGCCGGGACTTCAGTGCTGATGTTACATTTTCGAGCTCGGAAGCGATCAGACCTAGAATAATGGTGAAATACGTGGCATTATGTCGAAACCCCAGACAGTGTGAAGACTTTTACTGTAACCAAGCTGGACATAGCATACCAGTGTTTGTGGTGGTTGGAGTCAGAGAGGTCGTTGTCAACAACCTGAATTCATACACGCATGCGGTTCCTTCATTCACACCTGATAATTTACAAACACATCGTCGTGTGAATGGAAGATCAAGATTCACGCTTTATTATATATATATTACAGAGCTCGTCTTACGAGCATACATAACTATCATTCAACACTCAAATACATTCTCAATAGTCGCTACGTATAACTATGCCCTCTGTAAACTACACAACTGGCGAGGGTAAACACATAGGTCCTGTCGCTCTGACTGTCCGTCCCGGTCTGCCTGAATTCACAGGTCCAGTCTCGCTACTTATCCCCCTTTCTCGAGCCGTCAGTCGTACGCCGTGTTGGGTCACTCGCCACGTAGTTTCATGGTCCAGTCCTCGTAGCTTACAGCTGTACTAGAGTTCAGTCTGTTTACGGGTAATCCCCGTGCTTGCTGTACTCTGTCCTCTGTCGGGAGCTAAGCCTGCTTTGTCCTCGTCGTGTCCTAGCTATGACACATGCGTGTCCTGTCTAGGTCTGGTCCTACCACTGGTTTGGAGTTCTATCTCCTTCTACTGTCTCTCTCTATCTATTCTCTTGTAAAGGTCCTTATTATGTCCTGTCTCTGTCCTTTACTTTCCTACGTCCTTGTATTACTTCTATCTATACCCATCCAGCTTCTTGACACGCTCTCGTCCCCCCCCCCCCCATATTGCGTCACCAACTTTAGCTCATGGGTGTGGCGCAATCTTTCATAACATCTAAAAATTAGTTGGGTCTAATTTTGTCAAGTGCTGGTAGGGTTAAGTGCTCATGTCCTGCGTATAATCACTAACTTCTGACCATCTGATGTCACATTGTTGTATCTATCCACTGGCTTATTAATCAGTGTTGCACAACTGTACTGTTGGTGAGAGTAAATACTCATCCACATTACATATATGAGATCTGTAACGACCCAAAGCCATTGCCTTTATGGCCTGCTTCTCAAAATGTCGATTGACCGACACGCCGTCCAGATTGTACGTTTTACGGTACAATACATGAATATAAATCCATGTTCCTGTGTAATGTTTATCCAACTCTATTACATGTTGTGTGTGTGTGCTGATGTTCACCAGTCTAACTTCCGTTTGTGGTTAAATCTTTCAATGTATACCAGAGTTTTAGTAAGTCTGTGATGTCCCCTGTCCATGAGTTATCCCCCTCCCCCCCTTCATTTTAATTGCTGTCTGCCTTTTTATCTGTAAGTATATCTGGTTGTTTGCATGTTTAGTTAAGTTTAATGTATGTTTAAATTAGAAACATAGGTGTATGTCTGTAATTTACTGAATGCTGTTTTTCAAGCAGTCGAAGGTTGGTTTATGTCGTCACGAATCGATGCGTTAGCATAAAGACAGTCGTGGTATCGGCAGTTTCTTCAGTGGACTCGGCCGCTCGTTTCTACCCTGGCTAAAGACCAGTGATAATGGTCATACTAAGAGAAGGTGTCGGTATAGGTCTGCGACTGGCCCAAGATTGCTTTGTCTAGTAGGAATGTTGGGGAATGCTTTAAAGAACACGCCAAGCAAGCCGGTCAGCGTCTACTGCAAGGAGCTGTCAACCATGTTAGCCAATTGGGCAGATGCTATTAGACGAAAGAGAGATCCAGCAGCCAACCTATGAGTCCAGTATATAACGTGACCCCCGCACCTCGTTTTCACAAGAAGAACCAACAATACTCAGGTATATTTGCATGATGTCTTTGATATACACCCTGAGCCATTACAAGACTACACCGAGCATGACGGGATAATTAAAATCTCCAAGACCAGTCAAGTGCAAATAGATTACATGTAATAATGATGATTACCAGAATACTACTAACTTATACGAATAATCATTGGCTACAGATCAGAGTACAATTCAGTAAGATGTTTGATTTGACCCAGATATGTGATGAACCCCAGATGCATACCCGACAACCAGATGACAGTCCGCCAAGCTCATATGAATAGCCCACAGAAGACGTTACCAAGACTCAGCCAATGATGTAAAGAAACAATGTGATTTGAAAATAAAAAAGGAGAAAAGAAAAATTTGCATTATCTTAGTTATTTTGTCTGGGCTGCCTCTGGCAGATCATTGTCTTTTTGTTCTTTTTTTGTTCCATTGTATAAATTCTTCCACAGCCACAGTCAACATGAAGAAACAACCTCTCCCAACGGGCAGCAAGAAAGACGAAAACAAATCAAGCATACCACTAAAAAATCCAATAAACCAAAATATTTCGTTTCCATAACGTTTATTTTTCATCAAATCCATTTATAAGCAATTTTAATTGTATCGAATGTGTAGAAGATATAGTCAACAAAATAATTCTTATTGACATCACATACAAGTATTTTCAGTATATTCATTGACAAATTACAGTCAATATCTTTATTTTCAACACAAATAACATATAATAACCAGTGAAAAATTGTGACAGAAGGGGACACAGTCTTTTATTTTCAGTGATATAGACATTACACTGTACCACACATATGACCACTTTAAAACGTTTAATAGAACACACATCAAACGTAATTGACCATATTATAGACAGTAAAAAGTAGGAAACATATATACATATTTACACTAGGACGTGCTATATGTCTAGCGGTGATGTAGTGACCTTGTCTGCATGTACTTGACATTTTATGTAGAAATAGGATAGCAAGTTTCTGTGTTGTGTGTATGTGTAGATAGGCGTGTCTTGTGTTTTTAAACCTACATTTGCTCCCACCTGTCGCTGTCTGTGTGTCAAGTACATCTAAAAATGTTTGTCTGTCTAGGTGTGTGTTGTTTTTGGTGAGGCCCTTTGTGCTTGTTTTATAGTAGTCTCTGAAGCAATGGTATGTTTTGCTGCATAAGGATACCATTCCATCCCCTTCATATTCTAATTTGAAAAGACCAGGGCTTCTTTTTTCATACGCTTAGATAGTCTGGCAAGCCTTACAGATATCAGTACTAGCTATATGATCAGAGCAGACTTCAGCCAGGAATCACTGATTATAAACGCTATCATTCTCGCTCTAAGATGCTGGTCTAACTGCTTCTGCTAGTGTAGGTGTGCTAATCATAAGTAGAGAGAGAGTCAGTGTCAATTTCTGGAAATTCCCTGTCTATACATTTATCAATGAAATCATAACAAAATTCTAACATCCTCAACTATGGCATATTGATAAACGAAAAACATCTATTTGTAAAGGGAGACCCCAGACTGTTGTCACCGTTTTTTTTCCTTTTATACCTAAAAACGTCGTCGATCAGTGGTGTCATGTTCTTAAAACGGGGATTATTCACTAACTTGGTCATCTCTTCAGTCTTACAATACATAACATCCGAATGTTTGGCCTTATTGGTTAGGTTCTCCCCATAAGTGGCATTCCCTAACAACTTCGTGGTTTCTGTCTTAAAGGTAGAGGCCATGTTTCTGTCACCTTCTCGTCTGTCATCAGACACCTTATCACCAAATTCTTGGAAGCAGATAACTGGCTTATATTCAATGATTTGGTATATATGGGTGACTTCTAGCCCATGTTCCAGATACCATTTTAATAATGGTGGCCAACATAATCTTTTCTCCAATATAACTACTACTGGCACTTGTCAGCAACTTATGTGACTCGGCATAATCCCTCATAAGGTCACCAATATCGGTCCGGCCCAGTTCAGTATTTTTTGACAATTGGCGTCATCTCTGAGAAGCGCTCTTTAAACTCATCTGGCACATGGATGTCACAATCTATCATTGAGGTATCTTATTTACTGTGTTAATGTCAATTCCACGAGTCAGGGGACAGTCTGGGTGTCCGTGAAACAGACATCCATGAAATTGATACATGATTCTATTTTCCCTATCCCACCCATCTACTCTCCCATCAAACTGTGTCCTCAGCTCTATGTGATGGCTTTGCTCTATCCACGCCAACCACTGTCTGCTCTGAACAGTGTAAAATCTAGAATTATGAGTCTTGAACTTATCTTCTGCCTTTCTGATGACAGGAAAACCTGTGGGCATCTTTTACATTATAGCCCACAGGTAGAGAGCATTAGCTTCATATCCTTTCAAACTCTCAACAAGCTTACTCCCTCTGATGCATGTCTGACCAACCTCATGGTACCTATGAAAGATTTTGGACGGCCATCCTACAATATTGTCTCTGAGTGTTTTGTGCAGCTCTTTCTGGTTCTTAGACCATAGTAAATCCTTGCAGAAAGTAACCTGAGTCTCTAATGCCTCAATAAAAGGCTTTACATCTTTGTTTATACCACAAGAAATTCTTCTAATGTACCCATCTTATTGTCATCCCAAACATTCTGACACTCTTGATACTCTTTCTCTGTAATGTTACTATTTCTAAGCTTTAAAAAAAAAATGCCTTGTGTGGGGGTAATTTTGTCCCTTGCAACAGAAAATTCCCTTGGTTTCCTTAACTTTGTAGGTGGCTAGGTATTTTGGGTAGTTGAATCCTCCTGCTAAGTAATTACTGATATCTATAAATTTTAGTTGGTCTGTGGCAATGCACATAAAATTATTGTTTCTTTTGATGACAAAGTTGCATGACAGATCTTCTGATTTAATAAAATACAAGAATAAGTATGGCTTAATTAGGTTAATATCGTACTTTGCAGAGTTGAACCCCAGGCCCAGTAGATCTTTTACTTATGTATCGAACCTACCAATTAAAGTGTTTTCATTTATCACCTCTAGTGTGGTGTACATACATTCGAACTCAGTCCGTAGTTCTGAGTATGCTGTGTTAGCGATTTGGGTTAAATGATCAAACATTCTATTCACCAGATCTTGAGGATCAACCGCTGTGATGAAGCGGACCGGGGCCTCGAACCCAAGGACATTAGATGCGACTGAGCATGACATGGGAACATGTTTTGCTAAAAAGTTTGTTGAACTAGTATCACTAGGAAGATTGGCATTCTCAAAGAAGCATTCAAAGTCATAGGTAGTCCTGTACGGTACACATACTTAGTATCGACTGGAATGCATTGCTCAGACTGTATACCCCTCCTTTAAAATGTTCTAACGTTTTACCACCATTACATTTGCTTTCATATCGTTCTATAAATCTATACTCCTTCCACAACTTCCCACATTTTGGGCAACTAAATGCATGAGCTACTCTGTCAATATCAACAATGTGCATAAAATGATCTTTGAAAAATAGTAGTCTTATCGTTTCACTGTGTTTCACTAATCAATTTATATGTTTCATTTGTTTCTTTGAGAAATGTCATTCATTTAATATAATGTATGGCTCATGGAAATATATTGGATAGTTCCTGTTTGCATCACAATCAATAAGACAAGAAGAATGAAAACGCGGCATGCAACATGGCACAATGAGATACTACCAAATACAGAAGAATGCATGCTCTGAACATAATAAACATGAATATGTGAATAAAAAGGGAATGCAATAAATGCGAAATGCCATAAAGTATTGTATGCCTGTTATTTGTACATACTAACAACCTAGTACATTATATACTCGTACATAATCATCTATACATATGCTTACAAGTCAAGTGCATGTATAATTTACTAATATCAATGTAAACTAAACTTATAAATATTTCAATGCTAAATTAACAGAGGTGGGGGGGGGGGGGGGGGGGGGGGGGGGGGGGAAATGATAGCACAGTGACCAGCAGACATGTCAAAGGATCCTTTTCTCTTTTTACTCAATTAATATGCTAGAGTTGGATAGGAGACAAAGAGAGGGCCAGGGAACAAGGAGTTGTAATCAGTAGCACATTTAATGTGTTATTAAATAATAATAATAATTAAAATTACCAGATGACAAAATATTTTCACTGATTGCTCGCAAGGTGATGGTTAGACGGCTCCTTCCCATTTTGAAAGAGTTTCCAGCTGTGAATGTTTAATATGATCAAATGTTTAGCATTTCATTAGGCATCACAGTAGAAAGAAAACATGTCCTAAACAATTTCTTCGGTTAGAAACACAAATTAAAAATTGCATAGTTATGATGATGAGCTATACGCTTAATAGTTGTTTAATGTAAACAAAGAAACTATAACACATTTCTTTACATGTTTGCCAAATTCTGTTATTCCCCTCCCCCCACCCCTAGTCCTGTAGCAGAAACTGCCAACTGGTGCAAAGTTTTAGCCCTTCACAGTTTCTAGGTTATGACATATGATGTGGGGTGGCCTGCTCTCTTCAATGTTGCCTTTTCTTGAAAATTGTCTGGTACCCATTTTGATCAGGATAGGTTGACCCTAGAGATGTACTATTTCAATCAATCAATCAGGTGCCGTCTCCACAATGATGGTTGGCTGAAATGGATCTCCAACACTGTCTCTCGCCTTGATCATACATTCTGTCAGGCTGATATTCTTCCATCTCTTGATGTTATCTTCCCACTTGTATCGCTGTCTGCCTCTTTCTCACTTGCCCTCAACTTTGCCCTCCAGTATGATTTCTATAAGAGTATCATGTCTTTTAACATGGCCAAAATATTTCACTTCCTCCTCTGTATTTCTTTCAACTCTCTCTTCATTCCCCATTTTTCTAGAACCTTTGCATTTGATTGTTTTTGTTTCCATGAAATACGACATATTCGTCCGTATATCCACATCTCCAGGGCCTCTATTCGACTTTCTAATTGCTTGTTAAATGGCCAGGCTTCCTCACCATACAGTAGCATTGAATATACGTAGCATTTGACAATTCTTATTTTTAATGCATTGTTAATCTCTCTAGATGTTAATACTGATTGCATGCTGTTGAAAGCATTTTTAGCCATTCATATTCTGTTTTTGATTTCTATTTCACTTCTGCCATCATCTGTTATTATATGTCCAAGATAGGAGAAAATTGTTACTTGTTCTAGTATCTGCCCGTTTAATGTGATGTTCATTGATGACCTTTCCTTTCCACTACTAATTATCATAGTTATCGTTTTTTGGACCTTACTATCTAAACCGCATGTTGCACTATGCATGTTCACTTGTTCCACTAGGTCTTGTAACTCTTGCTCGCTTGAAGCACTGTATGTAAAAGATAATTCAGCCTCTGTTGAGAATTTAACTTGGATATGGGGTGAGCCGTTCTCTTCCTCATCACTTTACATTCCCAGACCATTCCCCCAAAATATTCTGAACATTGTCAGGTACTCATATTTTGAGGCGCTGGTGACCTCAGAGTTGTACTGGTAAGAACAAATAATCCTGTCTCTGTTGGGGATCGAAACTGACCACAGTATTGCCTGGCAAGCATGATAATGCTTGCCACTTACATCAACATAATTTATTACTCTTTTGTTTTAACAATGTTACAAATTCAGGCATAAAGAGGTAAAATTTCAAAGAACCAAATTGCATAAACTACATGAAAGCACTGAAAAGCAAAAAAAAAAAAAAAACGTCTGAATTTTGAAAAAGTTAGAAACTATCAACATTAATTAAACAACAATTTGATGAAGGAATGCATAGAAATGGTAGAATTGCAATACAGTAGGATGGAAAATGCATTGTAGGAAAGCAAGCTAAAGACCACTTATTACCCAAATAGAGATTGCATCACTGAAGATTGTTGGGAAATACAAGGTAAATTACACAGATCTCACAAGGAGAAGTAGGGCAGAATTTGAGTAAGTATAGAATTAATGAATGTCCACTCACAAGCCAGGAGTAGCACAGTGGCTAGTGGCTAGCAGGGTTGCCTGTCAGCCCAAATGTCATGTGTTCAATTTTGCATAGAGGCAGTTTTTTAAAATTGACCTGAGCTTCTAGGTTATGTGGCATAAAAGTTACGGGCGCAACTCATAATCCTGCATACCACATTTGAAACACAGCTGCGAGCGATTTGGCAGCAGACTGCCTTGCGATGGTTTTAAATGGTATAAGTGCCAGTTGTCCAGAAAGCAATGGCAAACTACTGAATATAAACTTGACAAGAAATCAACTCATCCCATCTCATCATGTTCCTCTTGTACCTTGTGGTGTCGAGATGAAGTATAAACAGCTGAGAGTGCCCGCTCATGGGCTTCATGTATTGATATTCCCATGGCCTCTGCTATTGCCTCTGTCCATCATTTACGTGGTCTACATCTTCTCATTTCACTGGATCTGTCCATCATTTCTTGTTGTGATATATTGTTAGTTGGTGGCCTAGTTACATGGCCAAACCATTTGACTTGCTGCCTTCTAATAAAATCTAGCGCAGCTATAACCCCCACTTTAGACCTGGTTTCTTCATTTCTGATCTTATCTCTTCTTGATATATTGAGAAATCAACAAAGCCAAAAAATACTGGGATTGACTGTAAAGGATATGCAACTAGCTTTTTTTTTGTCCGTGTCAACCCAGCCTAAAATAAGTGCCATGAAATCTGTGTACTGACACCTCACTATGTCATGACAAAAGACTGAAGAATCTTCTCTTGCTGTCTTCCTTTCTATACATTTGTTCTAGTAAAAACTTGTTCCAGTTATTCTCTTCTAATGACACGGCCAAAAATATGACAACAATGATATTCTCATACCAACTTTATACAGACTTGAAAAAGTAGCATTTATCTTACAACAAAGCAAGTTACAATAAGGGAACAAATAAATATAAATATTCTACTTACTTTATTTCTTACAATTGACAGTTCATCTTTTAATTCCTTCAAGGCTCTCTGTATGTCTTCAAATGAAACCTGTGACAATCAATAGTTAGAGATTATTAAAGATGCAAAAAAATATACTTCTTCTTCTGCGTTCACCCAGATTAAAAAAAAATTTGTGGACATGATTACGCTGTGCCTGTTTACAGCAGAGCTGCGTTCTTGCGCTGTTAGGCCAACACATCCAACTTCTGTGGGCATTTGTTGACCAGGTTAACCTTCCCGGGGGCAAAATAGTATACAGTTTTTATGAGTGAAACCGGGACGCAGAGGTGTTTCCAAGGCACCAGGGGCAGGTTCTATACTGGTCAAGACCTACTAACACATCCTAGTCGTGTGTCCTGGGCAACAGGTCCCTTCGAGGTCCTGGCTAACGTAGTAGGATCGCTGATTCTTCTGAAGCCACAGAGTATCTGCCTGCATGGCGAGGAACCACCAGATTGCACACCAATAAGCCAGACATGGGAAACAGATACTCATGCAAACCTCAGGTTCTGTATGACGTCAAAATGATGTTGGACAACAGGATGTCTTCATCCGACATACAGGACTTTGCGCTGGAGATAACAGCCAGCGAACACAAGCAAGCATAAGTGAAACCAAATCATGTTCCAGAGATCTTACATTTCATGCCTTGTGATGTTGGTGATCAAGTCTATCCACGGCCGTCTGCCTCTTGTACTGTCAATCATTTCTGGTACAGATATTCCTCCCTGCCATGATGTCAAACTGCCCACTGTCGTCTCTCTTGGTCTAGGCCTGCTCCTATCTTCTCTTCCCTTCTCCTATCTTCTCTTCCCTTCTCCTATCCTCCAACTTTCCCCATTATGATGACATACTCCAGCTTTCCCCTTCTCATGACTTGCCCAAAGAATGTGGACCATCTTCTTCTGAGAGTAACCAATTCTCTTTCTGAGTTAATTTCTTTTAAGATATCTTCACTGCTCTTACTATCCAACCAAGGTTTTATCATTCTTCTATAACACCACATTTTACAGAGATCTGCCTGATTTCAAAGATAAAGTGAAACCAAAAAATGTTACAGAGATGTATGTTGTTTCCATAGGTCCCATCAGATCGAAGATGCATCTCAGAGATCAACAGAATAGGACAAGAAAAAAACTACTCTATCAAATGGAGAATATTATGTGCAATAAGTCATTGTCCTTGAAAGTTAGAAAAAAAGATTTCTTGCATATTACGCAGAACCAATTTTAACATACGGCTGCAAATCCTGAACAATTAGTAAACAGGCTAAAATATCCTTAGAAGCCCTGAAGATTTGGGTTTTATTGAGGAATACTGAAAATTAACTGGACAGCCAAAATGACCATTCTGGACATTTTGAGGGCATTTAAGTCGTAAAGACAATTTATCACAAATATCAGAAAGAAGTTGTCATAATTTTCAGCCACATTATGAGAAGGCAAAAACTGGAACCTGTTATGACAACTGGAGAGATGTATGGAAAGAGAGATAGAGGAAGACAGTGTGAGAAAATTCTTGACAGTTTTGTGTCATTACACAGAAGAAAGTCAACACATGAACTATTCCATGCCGTCAGAGATTGCAATTTATGGAGAGGCATGATCGCCCATGACAGCCAGAAAGGCACTGGATGATGATGATGTTTCAAAGATAAAGTGATAAAGAATACAGTTTGTCATCTGTTATACCATCCAGAACATTCATCATAGGTCTCATATATTTTTATTAGGTTGGCATATTCTTCACTTAAACACGCAAAATATGTTGGTTTCCTAAAATTTTATTCGTCACTTCAACCTTTGACAGTTTTGATGTTATTGGCTCTTCTATGTCTCTTTGCCATTCCTACTTAGCAATTAAAATGGGAAATAAAGTTAGCAATCAAGAATTGATTACAGAAGGAGTAAGTCAAGGGTATGAGCAATTATGAACAGATTAAGGAAGGCGTGAGACGATATGTTTCATCACCAGATCGCTTCACTCTCATAATGAAATAATAATGAGAGAGATCAAAGATAGACCATTGATTTGAGTTAGAGGTATATATATATATAAGAAAGGTGAAGACAGGCAGGCTTTCATTCAATAATTGAAAATAGGAGCAATTGTTGGATTTCTGGTTCACACTATTGTAAAAAAAACAAAATTGTTATTCTTAAAATTCCTGTGAATGACTTCCCTCGCAGCTCGCTGTCAACAACATACAGTACTTTTCAAGATTTTTTTTAGATTTGCAAGTCATTATGTCAGTTTCTGGAACTGAGTTGAATAATTTGATAACAATTTTAAGAAAGATCAGAAAATTGCCATACCTGTGCAGCATGACTCATGTTAGAAGATGGCTCTGGCAAGCAAAACCTTGTTGGGCAACCGAAAGCTAGGTCAGACTCAAACCTCAGTCAATATGTCCACATAGCCAACTCCAATAAACTGTTTTGTTTAGACTGAAAATATATTTATGTATAAAATTATATTAAAACAAAAACAGCCACACAATCTATGTGGGGGTTTCAAATGAAAACCTGAGTAGTGTGAAAGAAATTACAATAATCATGCCATTGTCTTGTAGCCTGTCAATGTTGTTGTTAAGGATGCCAAGAGGGTTAAGCACTTGACATCACATTGCAGACCAATATGGTGATGTCATAAAGATAGTTTAAGACGACTGCCCCACTTTTGACATGCACCAAAGAGGAGCAGTGTTGTTATCCGTTTTTTTTATCAGCGAAGGGGTGAAACCTATAGATCAGCGAATGAAGATCCAGTATGGTGATGCATGCCTGTCTTGTCCAGCAGGTGTATGAGTTGAATAGGATATTTCAAAACAGTGTGACTTCTGTGACAGAGTGTTCACGACCGAGTCAGGCACACTGAGTAGTGACCACAGAGAATCTTATTCTACTGGAATCCAAGCACTTTATCGGCTCTTGAGAACTTGCATTAAACGCAATGGTGACTAGATTGAAAAATTATACATTTGTTCTTTACTTTAAAAAAAAAAAAAAATATATTCACAAACAACAACAACAAAAAGTGAAGCACCCTCATACATATAAGTACGGTAAATTACACATTTAAAAAAAACATATCTTGAGGCATCCATGATGCTGGTCTCATGTGTTTGAATCCTCAACTTAAGATCATTTCTAATTGACCTGGCCTCCCAGAGTGACAGAGCCTAAAAAGAGTACCAGGATAAGTCTCTGGAAGTGACCAGAGTGACAGTAACCACATCACCCATCGAGTGCCAACTGGTCTGCAAACATTTGGGAATAGCACCATATACCATTAGCTCCGTGGTGAAGGGGTTATGGGCATAATAATCCCGTATACCGCATTGGTTTTTATACAATGGTATGAGAGCCAGTCATTCAGAAAGCAATGGCAAACTACTAAATGTAAACTTGCTAAGAAATCAAAAACAGCTGAAATATGCTGGAGTTGACTGTGATGTCCTATAAAGATCCAAAAATCCTGGACGTCCGATAGTTTCTGCCTGCTCATGACCAACTGAACTGATCTCAGCGTTTCTTGACAGGATTTTCCAACCCCTAGTTGCGAATCTCCCATCATACATCAAGGATACAATGCATGCATTACTCTCATTCAAGTCTCTCCAACTGACTCCTGGGAACACATACAGACTATTCTTAATGGATGTATGTTCCCTCTATACCTCCATTCCTCATGCTGATGGCCTCAGGGCGCTACAGTTCTTTCTGGATTAACGCACAGATCAAGCCATCCCTACTCGCTCACTTGTGAGACTCGCTGAATTGGTCCTCACCAACAATTCCTTTGAATTCAATGGCCACTACTTTGAACAAATCAGCGGTGTCACCATGGGCACGAAAATGGGACCCAGCTACGCATGTTTATTTATGAGACATCTGGACCACGAGATTGAACTCAGCTATGATGGTCTTCTCCCTTCTTTTTACCGACGCTACATAGATGATGGCATAGGTTTTACCGACATGGCAGAGGCGGAACTGAACCGCTTCATCAATTATGTCAATGACTTCCATCCATCGATCAAATTCACCACAGAAATTTCCACCACCTCTGTCAATTTCCTTGACACCACTATTAATTTAAACCCTACAGGCCTCACGACCTCTGTGTACTACAAACCTACTGATGCTCACGGTTTCCTCCTGTACAGCTCATCCCACCCCAAAAGCTGCAAAGATTCCATCCCATATTCCCAGCTACTCCGCCTTCGTCGTATCTGTCAGGATGATAATGACTTCCTTGAGAGAGCCCATGAAATGCTTGACTTTTCCGCAAACGGTCCTACCCAGAGGACGTCTTGTCCACAGCTTTCTGTCGCATAACCCAAGCCTCGCGGGAAATGTCCCTCGTCAAACAAACGCGACCTCCTAACAATGCACCCAAGCTCATCCTCACCTTCCATCCACATGCCTATGCCATCAAGGCATATTTTCCTGAGACACTGGTCCATCTTGGAATCCGATCCAACCACTCGTGAGGTATTCTCTGATGGCCCAAGGGTAATTTTCCGCCGTAACCAGAGCCTCAGAGACCACCTTGTGCATAGTCGCCTCCCCACCGTTACTTCATCTGTGGGCACATTTGAATGCCATCGTAAGAACTGTCTGACATGCCCATACGTTGTTCAGACACCGGAGATCACATTTCCCCTAGGCACCTTCTCCTTGAAAGATTCTTTCACTTGTACATCCTGCAATCTGATATATGTCATCATCTGCAAAGGATGTGACATGAAATACATTGGTCAAACAGGCAGACGTCTTGCGGATCGTTTTAGAGAACACCTCAGAGACATCAATCAGGGCGCTGACAAACCTGTCCCCAACCATTTCAATTCCTCCAACCATAATGGAGTCGACGATGTATGTGTCACCGCGTTGAAAACCTGCTACTCAAATAGCCCCGTTAGGTTAAAAATTGAATGCCAACTAATCAACAATCTGGGATGCGTCCATCCAGCAGGTATAAATATTGTTGTGGACGCCATTGTATAACTGTGCCACCTTCTCCAACTGTTTACACTGTCCATTACTATGCTGTCCTCCCCCCCCCCCCCCCCCCATATCCATACCACTGTCTCCACACACCTATATTTTCATATCAGACTGTTCGTATTTTTTTTTTCAATCCTATCTGGCAACTATATTTAAACTATGCAGCCAAGAGTGCCTTCTCACATGGCAAATCCGTCTTTTCTGCTCCCACATGGATACTGTAACAGTAGTGGAGTACTGGGGTATTATTAGGATCTAGTGGGAAACAGCTACAGCACGATTGAGCATCGGAGGAGAATGGGGGGGGGGTGCTCAAGTCGTGACGTAGGGGGTTGTCAGGGGGCAGTCAACATCCCGCCTGAGAACTGGGAAGAAGCCATGTTGTCATCGTGAAGAAAATAAACAGTCTTTGTATTAAAACCAAGTGTTGTTAGTCTGTACTCTGTTACAATACATAGTGGTTGTGATTTTTAGTTTTGTGCTTTTTTATATTTTGTTGTCGTATCTATCCGTGTTGTCTTGTACTTGACAAAGATTCTGAGAATCAAAACGTCGTTCTGTGTGTCGTATTGTATGCTTTTGTGTGTTTTTTTATTTTATTATATTATTCATTTTATATATTTATTGAGTGCTTCTGAAATCGGATTTTCACCTGTATTTCGGGATACGAGATAGATTTCCTTGTAAGGTATGTCCAACGTGTTGATGTTTAGTACGTTTCTTCTCGCAGGAGCTTAATATACCTATTTGTTTCCAGTTCATATTGTTATATTCTGCTGCAGCCGCTGCTTTTTCTGTCTATTCCATATAAAGGATATGCAACTAACTAACCTGATAAGCTGAAGGTGTGTGATAGAATTCATTACTTACCATTGCTTACATTAATATAGTTGAAAGAAAGAACAAAGAAAAAGAAATAATTCACCCTTTTTTTTGCATATCCTTTACAGGACATTGCAGTCAACACCAGCATTTTTCAGCTGCTGTTGATGTCTTGGCGAGTTTTACGTTCAGTAGTTTGCATTGCTTTCTGAACGACCGGCTCACATACCTCCATAAGTAACCAGTTCGATGCGATCCGCTGCTGAATCTTGCGCAGCTGTGTTTTGTACGAGAGTATGTGGGATTACGAACAATGTCCTTAACTCCTTTGTCAGGGAGACCCTTACACATTAAAAAATAAAACTCAACAGGAAAATCATGGACTAACCCTAAAGCCCATTAAGAGTGAAGGATTCTGTTTAAACAGAACTGGATAAGGATCTGAATTTCAGACAGACTTATAAGGATTTTAAATTCAGACAGACTTGTTATCGACTTTTAAGCGACTTTTTTAAAAATTTCAGACAGACTTATAAGGATTTTAAATTCAGACAGACTTGTTGAGCTATGTCAGCATTTTTGGCTTAAAGGTTAGTGAATACAGTTTCATAATTCTATGACATACCAGGTTGAGGGTTCTTCTTCTTCTTCTTCGTTCATCCGTTTTTTTTTTTTTTTTCCGGATGTGATTGCGTTGTGCCTGTTTGCAGCAGAGCTGCGTTCTTGCGCCGTTAGGCCGACACATCCGACTTCTGCGGGCATTTGTTGACCGGGTTAACCTTCCTGGGGGTTTCTTAGGACGTTTGACTCTCACTGTTGTGGTGTTATCCCCCATCCCAGCTGGTCCATATAGAACAGCCAAAGATCCTGGTCAGCCCTCAAGGTTGAGGGTTCAAAATCAGTTGTAGGTGATTTGGGAGTGGATCACTTTGCATTGATTTCATTGGTATGAGCGTCGGCCGCTCAGAAAGCAATGGCAAACAAAAAATTAAATTGCACAGAATATCACAAATAGCCTATAAATGCTAGGGTTGACTGCAACAACCCGTAAAGAAGATGGAACTAACCTTTTGTTTTAATTATTGATTTATACTTATAAGTTTCAAATTTACAGATTTGATTATGTGAACTTAAAGAGTGACTTGAGATAAACTTTAGAGAGATTCATTGACAAATTTAGAAAGCCCTGTTGAAAGTAATTCTAGAGAGAGGTGACAATGTTATGTTTACAGAGACTTGCTGAGATTACGTTTAGAGAACTTTGTTGACATTAATTTGAAAGAGACTCAGAGAGGTTAAGTTTAGAAAACCTTTTTGACATTAGTTTTAGGTCGGACTAGTTGACAGAGAGATTTGTGGATATTAACTTCAAACAAACTTGCAAGGATTAAGTGCAAGATTTGTTGAAAATGGGACATATATAAGCATCACTGCTATAATGTCAACATACCTGATGTTTCCCTTACTGTGTCTTGCACATCCTTGAGTGATGCCAGAATGTCCAACTGAAAGCCATCTCCTTGCCCTTTGTCAGTTCCAGCATTCATATGGTTTCCTATTGCTAGAACTGTCTCCAGCACATGTTTCAGAGAGACACTGGAAAACATATATTGATAATGTAACAAATTGCTATAGTTGTAATGTAATTATTTTGCATACTCACATGTAAGTTGCAACTTCAATGTTAAATTGCTACCACTGTAAAAGTTTTACTACCTTCATTGTAGGAGTCCATTTGCTAGTTTCTGTTTTGGCAATAGGAAAAGCTTCTGGTGACAGAGGGAGAAAGTATCTGGAAACTTCATCTAATGTTCTTGTTTATTTTTCACTCTGCCTAGACCAGGGGTCCCCAAACTACGGCCCGCTGGCCGGATCTGGCCCGCAACGTCATTTCATCCAGCCCGCCGATGGTACTCGAACTTGCTTGATATAACGTGTGGAACACAAGACGTTGTGATGCAATTTAAATGTACATATTATGATTAGATTATTATGAGATCTTCACACATGTGGAGATCTCCTGGCTGCTATCTGTCTTAAATTTAATATTTTTAATTATAAATTATTGTATCTAGATTTTCTTGTTTAATGTAATGTTTGCTTATTCCGCGCCATCCCAAGTCATTCCCTGGCTCATGGTAGCACCGCCTATGCTCTGACATTACCATGGTTTCCATGGCAACATACACCTCATTCCCTCCCCTAGATGCATCCGGCTGACAACACAGGTTCGATGCTCTAGAAATATTACTTTCTTTTTGCCAGTCATCATTTTATAGGTATGTAACAAGGATTTCTTTGTTTGACAGTCATAGGTAAGTGAACTACAAGTGTGAATAGAGGCAAAAAAGTAGCAACATAGCATAAAAATGCCATAGAAGCCTCATGTATTACGAAAATAATATCCCCAGCTCAGAAGAATTCCCAGTCATGGCCAGCATTTTTCAACCTTTCTGCTGGAGCAGATCCTTATGCAAATGTTTATGTTGCTCAAGGAACTCTATTTCATGGTGTAAATGTCTGTCCTACTTTATATTATAAACCAGATGGGCAGAAATGTTGCACTTAGGCGACTTTGGTCTGTTTCGGCAGAACCCCTGGCTGCCACTCGTGGATATATGAAGCGAAAGTGTTGCCATTTTGAAAGAGTACTATCTTCGGCATCATTATGGAGCAATACATCTATAAACATATTAAAATTTTCTGGAAAGTTACGCTCTGAAAAATATGAGTCCCTGAAATGTGGTTGAGAAACGCCAAGAAATCTCTTCACAAGAAAGTTTGCTAAAAATGAAGCTGTCATTCGTACAAGTTAAAATATAGTACATAAGATGGCAGAATGAGGAACACTGTTTACTGATGGCAACTTCATCAAAGAGTGTATACTGGAAGCAGCAAATGACTTGTGACCTGAGAAAGCCGATTTGTTTGAAACAATCAGTCTTTTGGCAAGTTCAGCTGTGCGAAGAACAGAAGAACTTAGAGAGAACATAGTGCTACAGATACGCTAGGAAACTAGGAACTTGTGGTAGTCTCTGGCGCTGGATGAGTCTACTGATCTCTCAAGTACATCACAACTTCTCGTGTTCATTTGTGGTGTTAATTTGGACTTTCAGATAATGGAAGAGTTGGCATCCATTCGCAGCATGCATGGAACAACAACTGAAAAAGACATTTTCCCGGAAGTGCAAAATGTTTTGCAAGATTATAACCGTCAGTGGAATTAGCTTCGGGCTGTTACAGTTGGTGGAGGAAAACACAGGGTGGAGTGAGGAAGAGTCTGATGGGGCAGGTCAGGACTCAGTTGGAAGATTTGCAAATTCTGGGTGCTCTGTTCATACACTGCATCATACATCAGCAAGCACTCTATGGGAAAGACTTAGATATTTCTTGTGTACTGAAACCAGTCATTTCTGCTGTGAACTTCATTTGGGGACATGCAATCAATCACCGTCAGTTCCAGGCTTTTCTTGATGAAATTGATTCTGAATTCTGTGACTTGCCTTATCACACATCAGTGAGGTGGCTCAGCTATGGTAAAGTTCTGTTTCCCCTACAACTTTCCCTTTGTCACAGTGTACTCCAGCTTTCCCCTTCTCATGGCAAGCCCAAAAAATAGATTAGCAAATAAAATAATGTTTGCTTCTTTTGTGAGTTATAATCTAATGAGGTGAGACCACTGGGCTTGTAGTTGATTGGCTGTGAATTCTCTGAAAGGCTTGAATTTTAACTCATAAATTTGATCCACTGGCATTCAGGTTAAGTAGAGTCTTTTCCTTATGGCCAGGTGCCAAAGTACCATCTACACAGGGGCTGTGGTTCAGTGCTCCATTTCACCTCTGAAAGCTCAGAAGCAATTGAGACCGCTTCTGAAATTTCTGCAAAGCGGCATATTAGGGTGTAACCTGGTCATGATTCATCATAGCACATATAAACTGGCACCTTGCCATTTTGACATATGATAGTTATATCTCTCTATGGCACACAGCCTGGGCTAAATTTAGAAACCATGTGTTAACTATGCGACATGATCCCTGTCTCTGTCTGTCTAGTTTACTCCAGACTAGAGGTAACACCAACATGCCTGGAACAAGATCAGCTGCAGAAGTTGTTAGATTAACAAAGCAGTGCTGACAACCTGTCAGAGCTTCATTCCTAGACCAGTTGCTGACTAAAGCTTAGGGCTGGTCTGCCATGACATTTAGTCTTTATCATGCATTTCCTCGCACCAAGATAAGGTTTGTCCACTCCCAATTATGCTTCTCTGTCCAAAGCCGCTGGCAAAATGTGGAGTGTCGGGTTTGGTGTGTGCCACACAACATTCAGCACTAACATAAAGCATGCAGTACCTTCTTCTGTAATATGATAGCTCAGTCATATCTGACTGAGTCATGACTTTATGATAGCACATATAGATTGGCTGGTATTAGACCTTGGCAATAGTGTTTCCTGTTTTTCCTACAGGACTTTTGAGTGGTCTATTTAGAAGGTAATGCTCATTGACCTGCTAATTGGCTTTCCAATTGCTCATTTTGAAATTCTTATCCCATTTCTCATAGGTCATCTTCATATCTGACCTTTAAATATATATAGTATACATCCATACATATGGATGGGTGCACAACACACATCTTGAATTACCTATTTACTAACTGATGAACAGAAATATACACATGGTGACTTACCTACCCACTGGCTGATGGACAGATAGACAGAAAGTTAAATGCACACATTTTTGTTTGTATTCATGCTGTTACAAAATTAAAATCTCAGCTCCCACTAGAATCTATTTAACATCTGGACTGATGGAAAGGAAAAGGGAGACTGAATACAACATATCTCTATATACTGCTAATTTGTGGGAAAAACAGGGACATGATACCACCATCTTTGAGAACCACTGTTCTAAAGTAACAAATGCCTGGGACAGAAAAAGCTAATTATATTTATTTTATTTTTCATAATCCCATCATAAATCAAGATGGCTGCATTGACACAGTTGCATTATGAAGACTGGGCTAGCTTGCCAGATCTTACTTTGGTACAGGTATTTTCTTACCTATGAGTGACAGATATTTACTGCGCAGGTACCACATGTAAGCACTAGCTGCAGTGTTTGAAGATGCCAGAGCTCTGAAGATTCGTCAGTTTTTCGTTTTATCTCCCAGCTCACAGAAAATGAGTAAAGGTATTTGAGCAGTATGGCCATTTTCTCCATGGTATGACAGTAGTTCTCAACCAGAGTGAGACAGAGAATCTAAAAACTTTTATCTCAATGTTGGAACACATGAGCAGTTTGGAAAATATTAATCTGTCATGCTTGTCTAATATAAACATGAGCGTTAGTCCACTGTGTAGTGGCCATGAATTCTTAACAGCTTTTGAAAATCTTTTGACCAA
The DNA here is from genome assembly GCA_014155875.1 of Cepaea nemoralis. Taxonomy (NCBI): domain Eukaryota; kingdom Metazoa; phylum Mollusca; class Gastropoda; order Stylommatophora; family Helicidae; genus Cepaea; species Cepaea nemoralis. Next base: position 501,473 of record JACEFZ010022168.1, read on the forward strand.
ATTTGGAGAGAAAAAAGAAAAATCTACCTTAAAGAATTTGAATCTAAAAGGCTTGCAAGAAATATTCAATGTTGATTTTATTAACAATATTTCTGCAAATTGCCCTAATTTGGAATATTTGAATATTCTGAATAAAATGTTGGTGTGCTGTGTTTCCCCTATATAGCATAATGAATTTGGTCTTAAAATGCAATCAACTTCAGGAGTTACATGTATTGTATACCAGTTTTTCTAATGATGTTCTGGAGGCTTTGGCACAAACTGACAAAACATTGAAGAGATTAGTTAAGTTAAGTTAAGAGATAAGTTACAAAGGGGAAATTGACCATTATAAACATGACCTATCTTCAAAGGCATGGTCAAGTGTTTATAGTGCAAAACCAGATTTAAAGGTTATGCTGAAATTTTACGACTTCTATCCACAGGATCTCATCTTTGAAATCATGAGGCCTGAAATTCCTGTACAGGAACTGGTCTTCATCAATATCAACCATCTTCGCCAAGAAATCAACATTGCAGTGTCATACTATGGGCACATGCTAGAAAAACTTATTAAGACCTTGCCACATTTATATATTTCTGCCATGTCTCTTTTGAATGTAGCACGAAATTGTAAACAATTAAGGACCTTGTATGTCACCTATCTGCTTAAAAGTGATGTCATTGATGAAATTTTGGAACTGTCTCCCTTGTTGAGGAAAAGAAGAGATTACACAGCTTGTGCATTGTCCGTAGCTTCAGATGTGTATAAAGAAAGATGCCACATAATATAAAACAAATCTATAGTCAGTAGCACTGCTAGAATTACATTCTTATCTGCATAAGGTGGGCACTTTGGTGTAATGGTTAGGATTTTATACTGCTAGTGGCATATATGTCTTCAAATAAAGGTTCATTGTCAGCTTTTGGCATTTGCTGTGATTTGATCATATTTATTGCTGTGTGAGTATAGCAATGTTTTCATTGTTAACAACTTTTTTTCTGTTATTTTGGTGATGGATAAATATTGTTTTGGGTTTTATTTGTTATCACTGGCCATTCAGGTATTTCTAAATATAATAGGCATACAACGCTACACAAGAGTTAGCCGACAGTATATAAATTTTGGCTTGTAAAAAGAAGATTGTCTTATGGGATGGTCCCGATAGAAGAGAATGGGATTTACATAGGAGATAAAAGTTGAAGAGCACTCATGTATGTAGGAAGACCTAACACGAATGTCTAGTTTATCTGGCCAGGTGCTTTTGTCAGAAATACTATCTTCCCCTATAATTGTATTTAGTAGACATTTGCATTCTTTCACTTGCACGCTTTGCATTTTAAAAATAATAAGTGTGTGTCAGTCTCCGTGGTGCAGGTGATACGGACACGGGTCGTGATCCCGCATACCCACATTCAAAACATCGCCGCGCGCAATTTGGCAGCAGACCGCATTGTGCTGGTTATTTACAAAATGGTATGGGTGTTGGTCGTTCAGAAAGCAATGACAAACTACTGAACATAAACTTGCCAAGACATCAACAACAGAAAAACAATGCTCATGTTAACTACAAACGTCCTGTATATGTAAAGTATATGCACCTAATTTAATAGCCTACAAACTTATCTCGGCTCATCACTTAAAAGCACAGATTTAGACAAACTTCTTGAATGATGTTGTTATAATACAAAGTCACCTGAGATGTTGTGATCCCATCTATGGTAATGTTGAACTGAACCTTGATGTTTCAGTATATGGGTTGAGGTACAAACAGGTACCTGATGCTCTCCAGGATTCGACGGTCACTTTCCCAGCAGAAGATGAATCAGCTCATACGTAACCTCCCACTTGTTCGAAATGAAGGCACAATAGCAGCAGTGAGGCTCTCCCAGTCTTGTATAAGATTAGGCTGGTTTAAAAGCTCATGGATGATTCTGATTATTGACAAATAGAAATACAATACCAGGACAGGGGATATATTACAACCTGCTATTTATAATTTCAGTTAGCAGCTTTTTCAGTTTTTCATCCACATCATGCTCATTAGGGGAGGGGAATCTCCTACGTTTGTGCCCTTGTCCAAGTAACCCAGGAATCTGATCGCTAAACTCGCACCAGGGGAAAGCGTAACTATTTATTGTTGTCAAAAATTATCCACAATTGTTTTCAAATTAATATATTTGAAACTTCCTACCTGTGTGTCGCACTTCTTCTCTCTCACACACACACAGCTTTGTTCAGAATCATATATTTTGAGTACCATAGCCTTGTACCTCTCCTCCCCCTACACAACTGTAATTCAGGCTAAAAGTTTTCAAACTGTACATTTGTGTGGATGTGACATGTGAACAGTTAGCAGACAGGCTGAAAAACATCTAAAGGCAGTGAAAATGTGGTTTCTGAGGAAAATGCAAAGAATACCATGGACAGACAGAAAACCTAATGAGCAAGTCCTATAAGAAACAAATGAAAACCATACACTGATTAGAGAATTTAAACAGTAGACAATCAACAAATTTTTGAGCAAAATTTTATAATATTTACTAAAGTTATTTATTTTTACCATTGTGGAGTTTGTTGTAAAGTATGTTCACTGTGTCCGTGCTTAGTATATCCTACTTTTTTTTGCGGGAGTTACACATACCTGTTCTTATTTCCTAACATATTTCAAGCTCTACACCTCTGTGCCATTCTGCTGCCCATACAACTGCATTCAGACTTAATTTGTAAGCTCTTTACATCTGTGATCTGTGCCTCTCCGTGTCTCTTGCAAATATATTGAGAAATATTTTTCAAACTCCATACTTTAGTGCCACGCTTTTCTCGCGCAACTGTATTTAGGCTCCTTATCTCTGTGCAACTTTGGAGGAGACAATAAAATGCTCTGAATGTCGCTAACATTTACTTTATTTTATTGTGACTAAATGGACATGAGTGTTTCCTATACATATAGTAGTTACATATTACATTATTTTTTGTTATATATATATATATATATATATATATATATATATATATATATATATATATATATATATATATATATATATATATATATATATATATATATATATATATTGCACAGTGCTTTGCATCAAAGCCAGCATGTTATGGTTTATTTTTGTGAAGTTAAGCTGTGGAAAATTTAAAGGAGCAAATATGACTTCATAAAGTAAAATGGTGTGGCTATATTCTATACATGGAGAACAATCAAAAGCAACATCAGAAAAAGTACTAGAGGGCTACATACTGGGGAAAATATGAATAGATAGACCAAGGACACATTTATAAAACAGGCATGCACAGGCATATCAATTTAGACGTACATCCAACTGAAGAAACTGACAACTGTAGGGAATCTAATCAAACCATCATCAAGTTGCAGGTTTTTTGTTTTGTTTTTCAAAAATTTTGCTCCCATCACTGTCTGCTGACAAGTTTCCCTATCATTTGTCAGCTTCTGTAGCTCATGCATAGTCATTCCCAGGGTGTCTTAAGACTCCTGTGCCCATCTGTGTGCTGGTGATGCCACTGTTTCCAAGAACCATGCCCTCCATCATTGCTCTGGCTGGTCTTGTGCAATAGCACTTTATACTGTTTAACGCCTACATTGTTGTACCCAGTCATTGTCACAATACTCGATGATAATTGTATGTAAAACTAAGAAGACTGTAATATTGTTTTTTTTTAAATTTTAAACTGAATTTTAAGGCAGCTGAATAAAACTTCAGCCTGTATGAAATTTATTCATCATGTGCCGTGCTCATAAGCGTGGGAGGTCATGTTTCACTGTCTCATGTGATCACTAGAGTCACTCAGTGTTCTGAGATCTGCAAGCATCTTCATCAAATTGACATGTCTTACTTTATTGAAAGCCATTGTGTAGTCAATAAAGCAAACATGTGGGTCTTCAATAGGACATTCAATTAATGCTCTTAAGCATTTACTGTACCCTTCGCCTTCTATAAACCCACATTGTCCTTCTCCTATTTCGGGTTGTATTTTCTTCCTAACTCTTTGTATAATAATTCTTTGTGCTCTTGCTCATTATACTAATTGTTCAGTGTTGATCACATTCCAAGGCTCCTGATTTCTTCCGTATTGCAATAATGTATGAAATATATGAGTATTTTAGATGTTCACATTTTACATATCATTTTGAAGTTTATGCATGAAGTGATGATCTTGATTTTTTTTGGTGCAAGTTACAAGATATTTATTTTCTTACACATCGGTGAATTTGTGTTATTTAATGTATTTGTACACAATTTTCTTATCATTGAACATGTGCCCCAGAATTAAATTGCAATAGTGTATTTATTTTTACACTAATCTTCATTAACATTTGTTTAAAATTTTTGAACATCAATACAGCAATACAAATAATGTAGTTCAACTTCTTGTATCTCAGGGATTGTTATATGAGAAATGTGATGAATTTTGTGAAGCTGTTCAATAAATATCTTACTAATTAATATATTTGGTACTTTCTAACTGCATTTGTGTTCTGTTGTTTGATTATGCTGGTGTTGCTTATGATGATGATGTAGAATCTTAGCTTCTCATGCCATTTCCTGGTACCTGTTTAGGCTGAGACGACCTTCTAATTATTTTACCTCAGTGGGGATTCAAATATGATCACAGGGTAAGTGTTCTAGACACTTCACCACTACCATCCTAAATAATTGTAATTAGTATTCCTTCTTCCTTTTATTTTATGACACGCTTGCAAAGTTAAATGGCAGACCTTTTGATCTAAACATCATATAAGTTTATGCACCAACAATAGACAGCATAGATGAAATTTATAATGATTTTAAGAATACTTTCAAGAAATGCAATTATTCAGAATTAAATATCATAATGGGTGACTTTAATGCTAAAGTTGGAAATAAACAAGATGGATGCATAGTAGGCAAGTATTGACTAGGGGAACAGAATGAATGAGGTTGCAGACTTGTACAGGGGGCAAAAGGGCATTATTGTTATATGATTATTGGAAACACCTAGTATCAACATCCAAGGAGATTATGGACATGGAGGAGTCCTGACCACAATATCCAAAACGCAATCGATTACATCCTCATTAACAGAAGATATTGAAAGTTTATTTTATAAGGGCTCGCGGTTACCCCAGGGGCCAGATCCACCCCATGTCCCTGTGTGTCATTTGGATGAAATACAAACTTGAGCATGTGTACCATGCCGATCAGCGTGAGCGATCATGTTTCACCATCTTACACGATCACCAGAGTCGTGGATCAGCTCCATGTTCTTGTCTCGACCATGTTACGTGGCCAAGCCATCTAGATATTTACTTCTCAACCTTACCCTTGTTCTTCTCCCCTCAATCTTGCCAGTTGTCACCACGTTTTCTGGTTTTTTTCTTTTCGTGTCCAAAATTGTGACCGTCTACGTCTAATTTCTCCAATAAGTTTACGGTTTTCATCTGCTTCATGTAGGACTTGCTCGTTGGTTTTTCTGCCTGTCCATTGTATTCTTTGCATTTTTCCAGAAACCACAATTCCATTATCATTAGATGTTTTTTCATTTTGTCTGTTTATGTCTCACATACATACAATAGTGCAGATTCTATGTAGCACTTCAACACTCTTTTTCTCATTGCAATTGACATCTTTTTTATTGTCAGTATGTTTCCCATCTTGCTAAAGGCTACCTTCGTCATAGCAATTCTTGTTCTAATCTCTTCAAGGCAACTCCCATCAGATGTTATGACTGTTCCGATATAGTTGTACCGGATCACTTGTTTAAGAATATTACCATTTACCCGCATATTACATTGTGGTATTTCTTTCTACCTAGTGACGACCATAATATGTGTCTTCTTACAATTTAATTCTAACCCTAGTTGTTCACAGTGTACAATAACCATATCTACTAAATATTGCAGATCCTGTTCATGGTCTGTAATCAACACTGTATCATCCGCATAACTACTGTTATTACTGTTATGTCACCCAATCGTGATTCCTCTCATATCTTCTACATTTCTAACAATATTTTCACTGTATAGGAAAACAAGATCTGGAGACGATATACATCCCTGTCACACACATCTCTTAATAGGTTGATATTGACCTACTTCATTATCAATCTGTATGGCAACTTGTTTCAAATACACGCATTGTTTTACAAGTCTAAGGTCTTTCCCATCAGTTTGTAGATCTACAAGCGTCTTTATCATGATGACATGTATTACCTTATCGAAAGCCTTTGTGTAGTCAATAAAGCAAAGATGTAGGTCTTTGTTTACTTCTATAGAATGCTCAATATGTGTTCTCAGCAAATACACAGCATTTACTGTACCCTTTTTCTATGAACCCACATTCTTCAATTTCGGGTTGTATTTTCTACCTATCTCTTTGCATGATGATTCGTAGCAAAATCTTTGTGTTGTGGCTCATTATGCTAATCGCTTGATGTTGATCACATTCCAAGGCTCCTGATTTCTTCAGGATTGCAAAAAATATAGAATTACATAATTCAGGAGATATATCTCCAATATCATATATTGTGTTCAGCAGTCTAGTGACCTGGTCTATTCCAAACATTTCTAAGACAATGATAATTTTGTTGTGATTTTGTCTGTACTCAGAGTATTGCCGGTTTTCATATGGTTAAGAGCATTCTGAACTCCCAGCCTCAGAATTGATTGCCATTCATTATTATTCCGAATATCATACTGTTCCTCTTTAGTATCGTTATAAAGATCTTTCATATAATCTGACCAAGCATTTAATATCTGATCTTTTTCTATTATGATTTTGCAGTCTTTGGTTTTTATGCAACCCCATGATGTGTGTGTATCCTTTTCGTAGTGGTTGTCATGAATTCTTTTGTGCATTAATTTGGTAATTCCGGATGTTGTGCTGGTTTTCAATTCCCTTCAAACCATGCCTCTTTGCACAATTTTTGTGAATCTCTTCATAGTTTTCCTGTTTATTTTTTTTTAGGTCTTCTTATTTCCATGCGTTTTAAGATGTCTTCCATCATCCATTTCTTATGTCCCATTATTTTCGGCAAAGTTGTTTCTGCAACTTTAATATTTCCCATTGGTCAATGAAATGTTAAAGAAGAAGTTTCAGACTGAACAATGTATCAAATCTTTTCTTCACTTTTACATTAAATTTATCTTTTATCTCCTCACTTTTCAGTGCACAAAGATCAAAGTTTGTGATTCTTTGTGCATTATTAGCCTTCTTTAATTTTACATGTATATTGCTTATGACTGACTAATCTATGATCATTGTAACAGTCTGAGCTTCGAATAGTTTTTGTGACTTTTAAGGCATTTTGAAATCTTCCTTTCTTCTGGCTAAAATCAAAGTGTAGTATCTGAACTTGATCGTAGCCAGGGCTACATGTAAATGTGGTCATCCAAATGACACACAGGGACATGGGGTGGATCTGGCCCTTGGGGGAACCGCGAACCCTTATAAAATAAATTTTCAAAATCTTTTAATGAGAATGTAATCAATTGCATTTTGGATATTGTGGTCAGGACTCCTCCATGTCCATAATCTCCTTGGATGTTGATACTAGGTGTTTCCAATAATCATATAACAATAATGCCCTTTTGCCCACTGTACAAGTCTGCAACCTCATTCATTCTGTTCCCCTAGTCAATACTTCCCTACTATGCATCCATCTTGATTTCCAACTTTAGCATTAAAGTCACAAATTATGATATTTAATTCTGAATAATTGCATTTCTTGAAAGAATTCTTAAAATCATAAAATTCATATATGCTGTCTATTGTTGGTGCATAAACTTATATGATGTTTAGATCAAAAGGTCTGCCATTTAACTTTGCAAGCATGTCATAAAAGAAAGGGAAGGAATACAATTACCATTATTTAGGATGGTAGTGGTGAAGTGTCTAGAACACTTATCCTGTGATCATATTTGAATCCTCATGTGGGTGAAATAATTAGAAGGTCGTCTCAGCCTAAACAAGGTACCAGGAAATAGCATGAGAAGCTAAGATTCTACATCATCATAAGCAACACCAGCATAATCAAACAACAGAACACAAATGCAGTTAGAAAGTACTAAATATATTAGTAAGACATTTATTGAACAGCTTCAGAAAATTCTTCACATTTTTCATATAACAATCCCTGAGATACAAGAGGTTGAACTAGGATATTTGTATTGCTGTTCAACCAGTTTAAACAAATGTTAATGAAGATTAGTGTTTTAAAAAAATACACTATTGCAATTTAATTCTGGGGCACATGTTCAATGATGAGAAAAATTGTGTACAAATAAATTAAATAACAAATTGTAACTGTTGCAGATCATCACTTCATGCATAAAGTTCAAAATGATATGTAAAATGTGAACATCTAAAATACTCATATATTTCATACATGTAATTCTATATTTATTGCAATCCTGAAGAAATCAGGAGCCTTGGAATGTGATCAACACTGAACAATTAGTATAATGAGCAAGAGCACAAAGAATTATTATACAAAGAGTTAGGAAGAAAATACAAACCGAAATAGGAGAAGAACAGTGTGGGTTTGTAAAAGGCAAGCGTACAGTAAATGCTTAGAGCATTAATTGAATGTTCTATAGAAGACCCACATGTTTGCTTTATTGACTAAACAAAGGCTTTCAATAAAGTAAGACATGTCAATTGATGAAGATGCTTGCAGATCTGAGAACGCTGGGTGACTAGTGATCACATAAGATGGTGAAATATGACCTCCCACGCTTATCAGCATGGCACATGATGAATAAATTTCATACAGACTGAAGTTTTATTCAGCTGCCTTAAAATTCAGTAAAAAAAAACAAACAACAATATTACAATCATCTAAGTTTTACATACAATAATCATCAAGTATTTCGACATTGACTGGGTACAACGATGTAGGCATTAAACAGTATGCTGGCTTTGATGCAAAGCACTATACAATATATTATATAAAAACATAATGTAATATGTAACTAGTATATGTATAGGAAACACTCATGTCCATTTAGTCACAATAAAATAAACTAGCGCATAAACTAGAGCATTTTACTATCTCCTCCAAAGTGACACAGAGATCAGGAGCTTCAATAATAGGAGCCTAAATACAGTTGTGCGAGGAAAGCGTGGCACTGAGGTATGGAGTTTGAAAAATATGTCTCAATATATTTGCGAGGGACACAGATCACAGATGTAAAGAGCTTACAAATTAAGTCTGAATGGGCAGCAGATGGCACAGAGGTGTAGAGCTTGAAATATGTTAGGAAATAAGAACAGGTATGTGTAACTACTGCAAAAAAAGTAGGATATACTAAACACGGACACAGTGTACATACTTTACAACAAATTCCACAATGGTAAAAATAAATAACTTTAGTAAATATTATAAAATTTTGCTCAAAAATTTATTGATTGTCTATGTTTAAATTCTCTAATCAGTTTATGGTTTTCATTTCTTTCTTATAGGACTTGCTCATTAGGCTCTCTGCCTGTCCATGGTATTCTCTGTATTGTCCTCAGAAACCACATTTTCACTGCCTTTAGATGTTTTTCAGCTTGTCTGCTAACTGTCCACATGTCACATCCATACAAAAGTACAGTTTGAAAAATATTAGCCTAGTTGTGTAGGGGGAGGAGAGGTACAAGGCATGGTACTCAAAATATATGATTCTGAACAAAGCTGTATAAGTGTTGGGAGGGTTTGGTGGGAGAGAGAATAAGTGTGACACACAGGCAGGCAGTTTCAAAAATATTAATTTGAAAACAGTTGTGGATAATTTTTGACAACAATAAATAGCTTTCCTCATCTGCTAGTTTAGCAGATCAGATTCCTGGGTTACTTGGACAGGGGTACAAACAGGAAATTCCTACCCCTCTTCCCCAATGAGCATGATATGGATGAAAAAGTCTGCTACCAACTGAAATTATAAATAGCAGGTTTTAATATAGCTCCCGTTACTGGTATTGTATTTCTATTTGTCAATAATCAGATTCAGCCAATTGCTAAATGACCTTGTAAACCAGACTAATCTTATACAAGACTGGGAGAGCCTCGCTGCTGCTATTGTGTCTTCATTTTGAACCTGTGGGAGGTTACATATGAGCTGATTCACCTTCTGATGGGGACGTGAAAGTTGAATCCTGGGGAGCATCGGGTACCTGTTTGTACCTGGACCCATATACTAAAACATCATGGTTCAGTTCAACACTGGCCATAGATGAGATCGCAACATCTCAGGTGACTTTGTATTCCAAAAACATCATTCAAGAAGTTTGTCTAAATCTGTGAATTTAAATGATGAGCTGAGATAAGTTTGTAGCCTATTAAATTAAATTAGTTGTATATACTTTACAGGAAGTTTGCAGTCAACACAAGCATTTTTCTTGCTGTCGTTGATGTTTTGACTATGTTCAGTAGTTTGCCATTGCTTTCTGAATGACCAACACATATAACATTTTGTAAAAAACCAGCTCAATGTGGTCTGCTGCCAAATTGCACACAGCAATGTTTTGAACATGGGTATGCGGGATCACGAACCGTGTTCGTACCCCTTCACTGGCAGACATTTTTTTTTTTAAATTAAAAGCGTGAGAGTGATGAAAGAGTGCAAAGCAAATATCTACTAAATGCAATTATAGGGGAAGATAGTATTTGAAGACATATGCCACTAGTAGCATAAAATCCTAACCATTACACCAAGGTGCCCACCCTATGGAGATAGGGATGTAATTCTAGCACTGCTACTGACTATAGATTTGTATCATATTGTGTGGCATCTTTCTTTGTACACATCTGAAGCTACGGTCAACACGCAAGCTGTAATCTCTTGTTTTCCTCAACAAGGGAGACAGTTCCAAAATTTCATCAATGACATCACTTTTAAGCGGATGGGTGACATACAAGGCCCTTAATTGTTTACAATTTCGTGCTACATTCAAAAGAGACATGGTAGAAATATATAATTCAGGCATGGACCTAACAACAAGTTTTTCTAGCATGTGCCCATAGTACGACACCGCAATGTTGATTTCTTGGCGAAGATTGTTGATATCGATGAAGACCAGTTCATGTACAGGAATTTCAGGCTTCATAATTTCAAAGATGGGACCATGTCGATACATGCTGCAAAATTTCAGCTTAACCTTCAAATCTGGGTTTGCACTATAAACACTTGACCATGCCTTTGAAGATAGGTCATGTTTATAAAGGTCAATTTCCCCTTTGTAACTTATAGTCAATCTCTTCAATGGTGTTCTGTCAGTTTGTGCCAAAGCCTCCAGAACATCATTAGAAAAATTGGTATAGGATAAATGTAACTCCTGAAGTTGATTGCATTTTAAGATCAAATTCTTTATGCTATATGGGGAAACACAGCACCTCATTTCATTCAAAATATTCAAATATTCCAAATTAGGGCAATTTGCAGAAATATTGTTAATAAAATCATCATTGAACATTTCTTTTAAGCCTTTTAGATTCAAATTCTTTAATGTAGATCTTTCTTTTTTCTCACCAAATTTGGTCAAAAGTTTTTCAAAAGCTGTTAATAATTCATGGCCACCACACCGTGGACTAACTCTCATATATTTTACAGACAAGCATGACAGGTTAATATTTTCCAAAATGCTCATGTGTTCCAACACTGAGATAAAAGTTTTTAGATTTTCTGCCCCTCTCTGGTTGAGAACTACTGTCATACCATGGATAAAATGGCCATACTGCTCAAAAACCTTTACCCATTTTCTGTGAGCTGGGAGAGAAAACAAAAAAGTGACGAATCTCCAGAGCTCTGGCGTCTTCGAACACTGCAGCCAGTGCTTACATGTGGCACCAGCACAGTAAATATCTGTAGCTGATAGATATGAAAATACTTGCACCAAAATAAGATCTGGTAAGTTAGCCCAGTCTTCATAACACAACGGTGTCAATGCAGCCATCTTGATTTATGATGGGATTCTGAAAAATTAAAACAAATATAATTAGCTTTTTCTGTCCCAGGCATTTGTTACTTTAGAACAGTGGTTCTCAAAGATGGTGGTATCATGCCCCTGTCTTTCCCACAAATTAGCAGTATACAGAGATGTGTTGTCAAGTCTCCCTCTTCCTTTCCATCAGTCCAGATGTTAAATAGATTCTAGTGGGAGCTGAGATTTTAATTTTGTAACAGCATGAATACAAACAAAAATGTGTGCATTTAACTTTCTGTCTATCTGTCCATCAGCCAGTGGGTAATTAAGTCACCATGTGTATATTTCTGTTCATCAGTTAGTAACTAGGTAATTCAAGATGTGTGTTGTGCACCCATCCATATGTATGGATGTATACTATATATATTTGCAGGCCAGATATGAACATGACCTATGAGGAATGGGATAAGAATTTCAAAATGAGCAATTGGAAAGCCAATTAGCAGGTCAATGAGCATTACCTTCTAAACAGCTTGCTCAAAAGTCCTGTAGGAAAAATAGGAAACACTACTGCCAAGGTCTAATACCAGCCAATCTATATGTGCTATCATAAAGTCAGGACTCAGTCAGATATGACTGAGCTATCACATAGCAGAAGAAGGTACTACATGCTTTCTGTTAGTGCCGAATGTTGCTTGCCAAACCTGACACTCCACATTGTGTCAGCGGCTATGGACGGAGAAGCATAATTGGGAATGAACAAACCTTATCTTGGTGTGAGGAAATGCAAGCTAAAGACTAAATATCATGGCAGACCAGCCCTAAGCCTTGGTCAGCAACTGGTCTAGGAATGAAGCTCCGACAGGTTGTCAGCACAGCTTTGGTAATCTAACAACTTCTGCAGCTGATCTTGTTCCAGGCATATTGGTGTTACCTTTAGTCTGGAGTAAACTAGGCAGACCGAGAGAGGGATCATGTCGCATGGGTAACACATGGTTTCTAAATTTAGCCCAGGCTGTGTGCCATAGAGAGGTATAACTAGATATATGTCAAAATGGCAAGGTGCCAGTCTATATGTGCTATGATGAATCATGACCAGGTTACACCCTAATATGCCCCTTTGCAGAAATTTCAGAAGCAGTCTCACTTGCTTCTGAGCTTTCAGAGGTGAAACAGAGCCGTGAACCACAGCCCGTGTAGAAGGTACTTTGGTACCTGGCCATAAGGAAAGTCTCTACTTAACATGAATGTCAGTGGATCAAATTTATGAGTTAAGATTCAAGCTTTTCAGAGAATTCACAGCCAATCAACTACGAGCCCAGTGGTTTCACCTCATTAGACTATATCTCACATAAGAAGCAAACACTATTTTATTTGCTAATCTATTTTTGGGCTTGCCATGAGAAGGGGAAAGCTGGAGTACACTGTGACAAAGGGAAAGTTGTAGGGGAGAAGAGATCATGGGAGACCGAGACAGAAATTGCTGAACATCATGGAATAAGGAATCACTGGGATTATAAATAATTGAAAATACACAAGACAAAAGGCTAAGTGTGGACAGACATCATAACCAACATCACACGGCATGGACTAAGAAGAATCTGCAGAAACTTACTATCAGAGGCACACAATGGTTCATGTGCCTATGCAACAAATGAGCTAAAGAGGCTACATATTGACAAAATGTTATTAGGTTATTTTACAGAATGTCACAATCAACCCAAGAATTTTTTTACTGTGTTTTCAAGGCAAAAATATGTTCAGTAGTTTGCCATTGCATTGCTTTCTAAAGGAAAGATGCTGTTAACCATTAACAAAACTGAACATAAGGAGGTCTGCTTCCAAATTGCCTGCAGATGATTTTGAGCACTACATGTGGAATTATGAATCGTGTTCACTACCCTTCAGTCACAGACACCTTAAAATAATAAATGATACATAAAATAAATTAGAACTATATAAATATACCAAAATGATTTTGTTAATTTCACTGAGAAACTGATCATACAATGCAACTATGAACATATATATGTCAACAGACATAATAAAAATACAGGTAGCACCAGTGTTTAGGCATTGACAGATTATAGATAAAAGCATATTGATGTAGGGTGGCCAGTTCCATGCCTCCCCCACCCTAGCTTCCCAGACAGTTCCTGTAGAATTCTGAAAATTATCTGGCACCCACTTTATGAGGCTGGGTCTACTACAGAGTTGTAAAGTTGCAAAAATAAGCACTGCTGGAGACTAACCCAGACCCATCATGGTAAAAAGCTGTGGTCATAGTAATAGGGCAACATTTTAATACAGATCTAATTTGGCATATTATCAGGTCACAAAACCTAGCCCTTTGTACTCTGCGACAACAGGCTTTCTATCCAGGTCTATGTCTAGGGTTTTCCATGTTGGCTATCTAGCTATGTGTGACTCATTCATGTGGGTTAGTGGTGATCTGGCACTTGGAGAGACTTGAGAGCCAATGAATATTGGCTATTCTCATATTGAAGGTTTGTTTTAGGAAGGTTTTCAGTCTCACATTGCTGTTGAACGTGCTAGTAGAGTTAAGAATGAGCCCTGGACTGTGGCAAAATACCTCTAAGTCGTGTGCATTCATCCTGTCTGACAGCAAAATTCCAGCTCCAAGCCTTCATGATGCCGAACCGTTTAAACTAACAGGAAAAGTGGCGATGGTGAGTAAAACCAGACTGCTTTAGATGTATACAAATATAAATACATACATGAGGAGCGGTTGGCCGAGAGGCTAGAATGCCGGACTCTCATTCGGGAGACCCGGGTACGATCCCTCGGTAAGGTGTGGTATTTTTTTCTGTCGGGGACAAACAGAAAATCCTAACCTGCACTAGCCAGGCGGCTTTTATTCCTCAGGCTCAAAGACCTCTCTGCCATACACCGCAAGGTACTATATTGGCAGTAAATGACAGTTGACAGTATAAATACATGTGCAGATACAAGTGTATTATCTAAACTCGAGTAAGACAAGTCTACCCCAGCAAACAATTTACTGATGACAAAGGAAACTTGATGGGAGGCGCACCAGAGCAATTAGGACGCCACACACAAACCCAAAGGAAATGTTATGGTGATGGCCCTATGATGGACTCTCAGGCAGCAGTACCTGGCCCTATGCCTCAAAAGAGCCCAACCACAGTAAATCCAGGTTCTTCTCAGATGTCTTGTGGAGCCAGGGGGCACGAGAACAGAGCATCTGGCCATGTTAAACAAGAACTCAAAATAATGCACTGAAATGCAAGAGTTAGCAGTCAAAAAAAAAATAAGCCTAGAAAAATACCTGAATGAAGAACAAGTCAATGTGTGTTGCTTTCAAAATTAGAGGCTACCAGTGTTACTGATCTAGCTGAAAAGACAGTGAAAGAGTGGGATACTGACTCATAAAGAATAATATCATTGATTCCCAAACTGAAGTATATATGGAAGGGGTGGAGTACCAAACCCAGACAGAAAACAGATATACATCTGATCAATTACTGCTGTCCAAATTATTACCCTCGGACATTAGATACAACCCCAGCAAATAAAAATGATTGCGTGTGGAGATTTTAACAGCCACTCACAGAGTTGGTGCTATGACTACATGAATCAGAGATGAGAGAGACTGGGGGACTGGCAGGATGGGAATAGATTTATCCTGACAAACCACCCACCTTCTACTCGAGACCATGGCATATCATGACTACACCTGAACTAGGTTTTCACTCACCAGACCTGAAGTGGAACATCTCAAGAGATGTTGGGAAACAACTCAGAGGCAGTGACCACCAGCCAATATTTCTAACAGTAAAACATTAGACCGTAAGTGAAAGCAGCTCCCTCCTTAGGCGAAGCCACTAGAAAGACTGGATAATGTACAGACATTGCACCAGTATTTTGGTTGGAAATCTGAACACAGATCATCATCATCTTCCACTTCTGCGTTCCAGCGCCCGGTGGGCGGCACTGGATAGTGTCATTCCGTGTGGTTGTACAATGTCTCTGATGTCGTCAATCAATTTTCTTCTTGGAAGTCCTCGTGGTCTCATTGCAGATGATCTTTGATGTAAGGCCAGTGATGCTAGTTGCTGATGTTGCATTCTAACGACATGGCCAAACCACTTGATCTTCTGTCTTTCAATAAATGTGGCACAAGGTGTTGATCCCAGTCTGTCTGATAATAGCATTTCTTACTCGGTCTCAGATTGTTAAGTTGGCAGCTCTCCTCAGACATCTCATTTCGCAGGTGTTGATTTTGCGAAGGTGTGATTTGGATAAAGTCCAGGTTTGAGATTGGTAGCATAGGGTTGGTGTGAATATGCTGTTTATTATCTGTCGTTTTGCGGGCATGGGTATGTTTGGATGTTTCAGAAAGAGTGATAGTTGATATGTAAGTGCACTAGCTTTTTCACATCTGATTTCAATTTCTCTGTCCAATCTGCCGTCTTCTGTGATCATACTTCCAAGATATTTGAATTCTTTAACTTGTTTCAGAGATGTGTTATTTATCTGTATACTTAGTGGGTCTAGCGATCTGCTAACTTGCATTGCTTTGGTTTTGGCTGTGTTTATACTCATATTGTATCTGCTGCAGGTTAAACTCAGATTAGTAATATGATTTTGTAGTCTACCCTAATCGCTGTAAAACAGGCACTGCAAATAGAAGTTCATGTATTCCCTGTGGGTCAGTTGTTTCATCTGGAGTAAAGAGTTCTAAATTTTCTGAATCTGTTCTGTCGAGACTTGCTTCTTTGGAAATTCTGTCCATGTAGATATTGAATAGCAGGGGAGAGAGCACACATCCCTGCCTCACTCCTGTATTGACTGTGAACATATCTGATATACTTTCTTGTGTTCTTACTGCACTTCGGCTCGAGTGGTACATGGCTATGATGTTTTCTAGCAGTTGCCCTTCTATCCCATAGTCTTCAAGGATGGTCTATAATTTGTATCTGTCTACTCTATCGAAAGCCTTTTCCTGATCTACAAACACAATATTCTGCTGGTCACTACATTCGATAGTTTTTTCACATATTTGTCTAAGTGTAAATAATGCATCAGAAAACCGAAAACCAAATTGTGCTTTGCTTAACTGTTGTTCAACTATTGGTATAGATCTTTGTTCCAATAGTTTTGCATACTTTTTCCCTAAATGGCTCAGGAGTGATATACCTCTGTATGTTTCACACTCTCTCATATTGCCTTTCTTTTTCCATATTGGTACTATTATTGCCTGTTGCCAATCATCTGGGACTTTTCTTTCTTCCCATGCTATATTAAAAAGTCTCGTTAGCCATTTAACTCCTGTTTCCCCACAGACATGAATAGCTTCTGTGGTTATTCCGTCTGGACCAGGTGATTTGTTTTTTAGGACTTTTCTGTATAACTGCTTTGACTTCTGCAGGTATGAAATTTGTTTCTTGCTGTCCCTGGCATTTAGGCACAAAAGTGAGGTTTTCTATGTTATGTGTGGGGTTAAGTAGTTCTTGAAAGTATTCTGCCCACCTTGCTAGTCTTTGTTGTGGATTAAATATTGGTACACCTCTTTTGCTGTTTAAGATGGTGGTTGGGTTGTAGCATGCATCTCTGTTTCTCTTTGTGGTGACATGTTTATAAAATTCTCTTGGGCAGACTTTGCTAAGGGTCGCCATCTGTTCACCGTATATTCTCCAGGATTCATCTTTAGATGCTCTATAGTTCGTTTGGCATTATGTCGTGCTATTCTATAAGTAATATAGTCCTGTTCAGATTTTGTTGTGATCCACTTTTTTAATGCTACCTTCTTTTTGGATATGCTATCTTTAACTTCGTAGTTCCACCAGGCTGTTCTTAATCTTTTGTCCTGCCCTATTTTCTTTGTTCCACATTTATTTTCCAGTGTGTCGAGCATGGCAGCCTTGAAACATGTCCATTCCTTATCTACGCTTGAGTGGTCATCAGGGATGTTCTTATGTAGGTTTTTGATGTCTTGATTGAATTCGTCCTTAACCGTATTTTCCTGCAGCCTCCTATAATTGATGACATGTGTTGTTACCTTTTTGTTTCTTATTTTCCTGTGTGGGGAAATCTTTTTTATTATGACTGATTTGTGATCAGTATCAACATCTGTATTTGGGAGTGCTCTTGAATCTAATAGTAGTCTTCTGTCTGATTTCCTAATCAGAATAAAGTCAATTTGAAATGCTTGGTCTATGTCATTCCATTTATAACAGGTTTTTTGTGTGGCTACGACGATGTTGAAAAAAACTATTTGCTATTATTAGTCCATGTTCGGAGCATATGTTGAGTAGATGTTGACCATTGCTGTTACAATCAGTCTCTTTGTCGCTGAATGGCCCCATGCAATCATCCCATGGTGTTCTTCGTGTGCCTATTCGTCCATTAAGATTACCCATCACAACTAATTCATCTGACTCTGACATTATTTAACGTGTCTGCAAGTTTATCAAAATATTCGTCTTTGTCTTCGTCGCTGTAAGTATCATTACATGGGGCGTATGTTTGTATAAAAGTTGTTGTTCTACTTCCTTCTTTGATCTGTATTAGTATTATCGTTTCCGATATAAATTTAGTGTTGATAATGGCTTTCGTTTTTGTCTAGATGTAACAAAACACCCACTCCATGTTTAGCTGTAGCTCGCTGATTGACGCCATTCCATATAAGAACGTAACCTTCATGTGTTCGTTTCGTGTTCTGCCCCTTTTTACTAGTATCTGCGAGTCCTAATAATTGAATATTTGATTTTTTCATAAACTCTACGAGAGCTGGTTCCTTATAATCTAGACCAGTAACATTCCAAGTTGCGAGAATCTCCTTTTTATTTGAAGTATTTCGAAGTTTAGCAGTTGTCGTTAGTCGCTTGTTGTTCGGATTGTGTGCTGTTTCCGGCGTGAACGCTGATAGAGTTGTGTTTTTCTTTCAATTTCCTCCATAATTCTTGAGCAATAGTTCTTGAACAAATAAATTCCCTACCGGTTTGCTGGACTTGTCATAGGTTCATCCTTATTTGAACAAATACAGATAAAGATGTAAATAAAGACATTGAAGAGCTCAGCAAATGTACACTACAGGTGGCACAAGAATCAATACTGGAACACTGATTTACAGCAACTGCATAAACATGGGGGAAAATGAAGAAAGCAAGCAGAAATCAAACCAAGCCAAGAACCACAATAAATTGCAGCAAACAGCTGCCAAACAGCAAGTAGCAGGCTAGATAGAAAAGCTATCAGGAGAAAACAATCTCTGAACTTTGAAAGAGACACAAGGAAGTTGTAGAAGCTAGTAAACCAACTTAACGACAAGGACATGGGGAGAAACTATCTCGCCTGAGTCTATCTGAGTCCAGTGGCAAGACAAGTCAAGATGACTTGAGATGAATACCGGTGCAGTGGATGACCAAGGCACGCTACGTGCCTCGCCGTGCTCAAACATGACATATCTAGGCAAACCTAAACTAGAGAAACAACAGTGCAGAATAAACTGGACCAATGAGTGAACTAAAAAAGAAAGACATGTAGTTTATACAAGAGACAACATTGCAGACATAGACAATCAATTTCTAGTGAATGAAAGATGGGAGGTTTTCACAAGTTAGGTTTTTTTTCGCATTAGAGTGAATGAAAGTGGCTGGCCGATCACCTGAAATGTTAAGCTTCCCTTCAGGAGATATAAATATAGGTTAAAAACAACCTTGATTACATGTGGATGTTTTCTGTTGAAAAAAAGATCAAACAAAAGAACAGCAAAAAGAAAACACTAACCTGCACAGTTCGTGGTGACTGCACTAGCCAAGCGACCTTAATTCCTCAGGCTGAAGACTCCTCTGTCCTACACCACAAGGTACTATAGGCAGTAGATGATAAGATTAATCCTTAACTTAGTTACACTTAGTAACTCACATGTGTGCAAGCATAATTCATAGTTATAGTATGTTTTAAGTAACAAGTTACTATTATTCTTTTAAACTATCATTAGCACATTGGTACTTAATTAACAAAAAAAAACAAGATTTTTCAAAGAATTCATGTGGCCGTGAGTTAAATGTGTCACAATTCACAATTAAAGAGAGATTTTTCTATATGGACCCCATCATACTCAGAAAATGAATTTTCATGATATTACTTACATTACGCCTAATCATTTGTAAACTAAATTTGTTATGTTAAAAATGTTAATGTTGCATTAGTTTGATCACGATTTTCAAATTGTGTATTCACTAACGGGTACCACCACAGTTACACAGGCCTCGAAAAACCAAATCCAATGTTAGCTCAATGAGGCCTATATATTCACATTTGAGTGTTGGGATTTTGAACACTTTTTCAGGATTCGGCTCTCTGGGCAGCTCTCGTTTGTGTCCTAATTAGAGTGACAGCTTTGATTATTCAAGGCCTATATATCTGTGGTGGTCTCATTAGTAAATACCCAATCTGATAAACATGATCAGAATTAGCTAGCAATAGCACGTGTGTGGACAACGCTTGAGTTAACGAAAGAAAACAAAAATGATACACAATGAACGTCGCAGAAACTTCAAACACTCGAATCGGAATCGGGAATGGAATTGAATAGTTCACACCAGAAATCAACTAGAATACATTTAACAAATATGTGGAAGTAGGTATTTACCATTCAATTTGTTGATCAAACTTCTGCTTGTATACCTAGATAAATATTAATTAAATTAAATATTCTTTGTGTTTTACCTGTTTTATTGTACTGTTTCTTGTTCGTTGGCAGACTTGGGTTGAACCGTTCAGCAATCCTACTGTATATGTTTACAGTTTTCTCATTCGTCCAGTTCACTATTCCGATTTGTCGGAAAAAATAAGAAACTTTCCACCTCGTTCAACCTGACTCAGTGACGGTGGTTATTGTTGTGGTGGTTCAGATCCCTAGTCGTATTTCGTAGTTTTATTCCGACCACATTTTTTAACATAACTTCCGCTTGCTGGTAGACGACCTCCTTCTTCGTATTTTATTTGATTCTGCCAATAAGGAAATACTTTTGATTTGTTCTTCTTTCGCCCTTTCCGTTTAGATGTAACCGATGCCCACCGGGCCATCAGGCGAGCGTCTAGCCATTATGCTACTGCGTATCCAATATATCTTTCATCATCATGTTCCATGCCGGTAAGCATAGGCGGTCATGGTTTGCCATCTCACTCGATCACCAGCGTCGTGGATCAGCTCAGCGTTCATGTCTCGACATTACAACGTGGCCACGCCATCCAGGTATTTACTTCTCTGTCCTCCCCTTGCTTTCTTCACTTCGATCTTACCAGTTGTCACCAAGTTCTCCATTTTATTTCTCCTTATTACGTGACCAAAAAACTGTGACTGTCTACGTCTAATTTCTCTAATTGATTTGTGGTTTTCATTTGTTTCTTGACATATTGTCATCTTGTCATATGACAATCATATTGTCAACACTCCGACACCAACTGTTAATCTGTGTTCAGAGACTGTGGAAAGAACGCAGGCAATGAATTACCTAGGGATACGTATTGATGGAAGCCTTGCATATAATGAGCACATCCATCCATCATGTGCCATGCCGGTAAGCGTGGGCGGTCATGTTCTGCCATCTCACTCGATCACCAGAGTCGTGGATCAGCTCCGTGTTTCTGTCTCGACCATGCCACAAGGCCAAGCCATCCAGGTACTTGCTTCTAGGTCTTCCCCTTGGTCTGTTCCCCTCGATCTTACCAGTTGTCACCAAATTCTCCAATCCATTTCTTCTCATAACATGCCCAATAACAAAGGCCAAGCGGGGTTTGGCTGCGATGCGGGTGATGGCTGTAGCAAACTGTGAGCAGCGCCATCTATGCCTCCTATACGAGGGGCTGGTCATGTCTGTTTTTGAGTATGCGATGGCGATCCTGACTCTCAGCCATAAGCAGATAGAAAGGATGGAAAAGATACAAAACGAAGCTATGCGCATTGTTCTTGGATGTACAAGAGATACAGCATGCAGGGCGATGCGCTACCTTCTTGATTTTCCAACCATTGAAGACAGACTACAAATTTGAAGAGCACGCGCCTACCTCAGAGTTAACGCAAACACACAACATCCAGTGCGCAGTGAAATTAGGACGATGAAGGGCAGTAGGTTAAAAAGTGGAATGTCGTGTCGTGGATGGGTCAAACCGAAGACATTCCTCAGCAGGTGTGTTCACTGGAGGACTTAGGAGTGGGTACAAGTGCCAACAGATTTCTGTACATCCTTTTCAGTTTGCATCCACCTAGACATAAAATGCAGACAAGAAAATCCGGCTGCTGTGGAGGCGGAAGTACAGGCGTTGATTGTCGAGAATTCGTTAGACGGTGATGCTGTCATTTACACAGATGGGTCCGTCGTCCGACATGTGAGAAGCTCATGGGCCTTTACAGCGCGGGCCGGAGGGAGAATTGTGAAGGAGGACTCTTGTGCGTTTGTTGAGACCACAAGTAGCCTGACTATGGAAGTCATGGCAGTAAGTAAAGTAATAACATAGCTCGAGACACAGACATTCACTGTCCTTAGCGACTCAATGAGCATGCTCGAGAGGATAGAGATGGGGTGGATCCGAAGAGAATAATTGCTGTCTCTGGAGCGGTCTCGGCTGACAAAGATTAGTTTCATCTTCGTGCAAGGGCATGCGGGAGTACAAGGAAATGAGCGGGCTGACAATCTCGCAGGTATGGCTAATGTGGAGGGCGGACGCGCCTTGTACCAGGCTGACATTCTGAATGCTCTACGAGAAGTAAGACTTTTGCGAGAACCAAGTGATGACTGTGAATCTACAACCATGATCAGACTGCGAGAATAGCAAATTAAAACAGGCGCGGCCAAACAAGAACATTACGCAGGAAGCCAAAGAAGATTGATAAAACAAGCCAGAACTGGTGTCGTTAGCCGCTATACGCTGCGGAATTTGCTGAGGAGGGGATCCGAGCATTTATGGACTGAATGGTTCGATCTGCAATCAGGATGATCTGTCTGTCACTTGTTTTCCCGGGAGGAAGTTGGTATCAACAAGCACATCTTCAACTTTATTCTCTGTTGGGATTATTGACTGACTTCTGTCTACACTCCTCCCTTCTGTCTTCCCTTCCATATATCTATTTCTTTCACTCTCTCTGTTATTCCCTCAACACATACTCCGACAACAGTTCATTTCAACGATAAATAAAAGATTTATTAATAAAACTATGTCTGGTGTATGTATGGACTGGGTAAGCGTAGTGGATGGTGTATTCTATTGTTGGTGCAAGAATGAATTCTGAATGTCTAGCAGCTGTGTCACATCTCGCCCACTCATTTGGCAAAACCACAGGACAGCACATCAAACAGGAAAGATCTCACCCTGGATGATCCGTATGCTTGAGTCTGATGGTAAATCCTCTATTGAATGAAACAAAACTGTTCACCACTGGATCACTGTACCGTAATAATAGTCCAGTAAGTTTATAACTTCTCCCGAGTCTGTTTCATTAAAG
Organism: Cepaea nemoralis; assembly: GCA_014155875.1. Lineage (NCBI taxonomy): Eukaryota > Metazoa > Mollusca > Gastropoda > Stylommatophora > Helicidae > Cepaea > Cepaea nemoralis. The sequence continues at coordinate 524,859 of JACEFZ010022168.1, forward strand.
TAATTATCCAACATTGGAAAAAAACCACATCACCACAGTTCAGCATATTGTCTCTATGAGTAGCAATGTTTTGACTTGTCTATTGTTTCCTAACTATGCGTACAAGACGTATGTAGTTTTATTTTTCTTTGATCCTGTCTAATTTATTACTTGGTTTATTGGGGTATTTGCTCTCCCCACAAATGAAATGCCTTGAGTTTTTCAACCAAGCTTTTCCAGCACACAAGAAGTATGTGTTTATCTTCTTTGATATATCCGGATAGGAGTTTGAACCTGTGAAAAGGATAACAGATCCAGTGATAAGCGTCTGCCACTTAATACTACTTATGCAAGTGTCCTTCTCCATCCATAATGACAAGGCTTCCGAAGTAACCACCCACATAAGACATATGAATTCACCAAAGTCTAAACTATTCACTAATAGAAAACAATGATAAACACTATGCACACACATTTATGTTCCTAAGCTAAAACTATACTCTAATATTAGTTTATACTATATATTATATATATATATATATATATATATATATATATATATCTATATATTATATATATATATATATATATATATATATATATGGAATTAATGTAAGTCCCCCGAATCGAAATTTATCCGCATCCAAGCACTCTATCCCATTATAAGGGAGGATATTTCTTTTCATTACGGGACACATAATCCATCTTTCCGTCCAGTTTGGTAGCACACTAAACAGAAACTCCTTGTTCAGCTATTTATATTGCGTGTCCCATCCTCCGTTGATTGTTTGATGTCATACATCAACAGTCGCATTTGCCGTTCCCGTAACATCAAACGTTCAGTGAAATCCCGTATACGTCCGGGCGCTCCGTGCTCCGCTCCGCTCCGTCCCAACGATGTTTCCCTGTATTCTCCGACGCTGGTACCTCAAAGTGTCCAAACCCTTTGATCACCGTCTCCCGCTGCGTTTTTCCCGTGTCGAAGTTTCCCCCAGCGCGATCGTACCGTTTCCCGTCCGGTCAGATCGTCAAGCAATGAACTTTACGAACACCTGTATCCTATTTTCATATTTGTCGGTCAATGATCTTTTATTCGTCCTCATCTCAGAATGAAGTACACAATGGTTAACCCTCCTTCTTCCTTGTAGTTTAATATGTGTGTTATCAAGGAATCACTAAACTGCAGTTTTTCCGTGACACTGTCGACTAACTAACTAACTAACAATTTGTTTCTTGTTGGACTTGGTCATTTGTTTTTCTGTCTGTCCATGGTATTCTTAGCATTCTCCTCAGAAACCATATTTCCACAGTGTGAGGTATTCATAAAATCAATCCAGAAAGCTCCCCCGATGTGTCTCCACCTTGCCGTGGTGGGGGCACATGAATGTCCCACTGACCCCAAGCGTTATGCCGATGGATATTAACTACATATTGGACAGCTCTTGGGATAGGGACCAGACTAAGAGAGACACAACCTGCTGCTCTGCAGGTAGACTGAGGATAGCAGTCTAAAATAGGCGAACGATGCCAATAATCTGTCTGGACACAACCTCTAAGGCTCTCAGCCGAGGGGTATGGCTGAAAGTCTCTAAGCCATAAAACCTCGGACGTGAGAGCCTGGCCGACACACACCTACATCAAAATTGAGGTGAAGTGCTGAGTACACTACATGCTTGGTGCAGATACTCGTTCGATGGCTCTTAGCTGGGGGATATGAGGGATCCCCGGATGAGAGCCTGGCCGTTTCTCGCCCACAGACTCATTGAGGTAAGGTGCTGAGCCGGCAGCACATGTAGCCTACCTCGTGAGCGAGAGGTGGAAAAACACCTCGGTCGCACGTTCTGGTGAAAATCTGTAACAGTACTCATGGAGTGAGTGTAGTCAAAGGTGAAAAATTGTCTCGTTGACACTAAATGGAAAGCTAGGCTTGCAAATACATTACGTGGCAGCCGAAGCAAAAGCTTGCTGTGTGGAAGTCGAAATAAGAGTCTAACTGGTCTCGAAACCCGATAAAGGCTAACCTCATTAAAAATTCCCGATAAAGTCGGAAGTGCCAGCCTACGGACGGCAAAATAAAAATGGCACTATGCAATTACGTCCGAGTGAAATGCGTTTCGTGACCGGAAAAGCTCTAACTAGTCTTCCTTCGTGCTAGGAAAATCTACCTAATTTCCGAATGCCGCTCTTGTTCGGAACAGCTCTGACTAGGTAGTTTTCCGAATGTCCGTCGTGCCTGGAACAGCTCTGACGGGCCCAACGACAAGCACATGTCGGTGTCGAAAACTCGCTGAGTGGATACCGTCTGCAGACCTGTCTGGTTTGTACGGGAACGGCCCGGGGCGAACGAAATGCCCAATATATTGAAGTGAGGAATTAAAGCAGCCATGAGCAGGACGTGACGATTCCCTCGGTGAGCCCAGCACCAGGGCACTATGTGTCGGCCCTGCAATTATGGAAGCCACCCTGGATGGCGGAAAATGCTATGGACTGTCCCTGCCTTCCCTTGAGGGATGATCGAAGTCTTCGACTGTTCCAACTTGACCAGTGGCACGTGGACGGTACCACAAAGTGAGAGTCTCCCAGGAATGCTAACCTGGTCAAAACAGCATGCTAAAAGTCGGATGTGTTGGCCTGAGGGATTCGATCCAAGGGTGCCTAACCAGACACATCGCATTCACATCTGAAAAAAAAAAAATCTCCGGATGAATGCAAAGAAGAAGAAGAATCCCGAAAAGAGCAACCAATGTGTGATTTTTTAAATAGAATCAGCCTCCCCCTTACGAGCACCCAATACCGTGAGGTTTTAAGTGGGAGGTGAATATTACAGAAGCTGAGATGAGTGAGGTTCTATAAAATATATCTATATATGATAGATATAGGGTATGATTTAGCAAGTTGTCTAGAGGCATCCCTAATGGGATAGATAATAATTCCCGCAAAACCCTTTGGAGGAACCATTTAGAATTGGCTCATCGTGGGTTAAAACTGTGAGAAATTAGACCTAAGTTTAAGTTCACCACATAATTATTAATAAAGATAATTCCTCTTCCAAGCTATAGAGATCCTGGCAGTTAGCCAAAGTAACCGAGGAAACTGCTTCCTCGCATATATTGTTAACTATGCTCTGGTCGCCAGCCCCATTATAGATCTCCATTTAAATTCATCACAAGTGACACATGTCAATTAGACATTTGGACAATAGGACAATAGGACAATTGGATATTTTGGACTCAACAGTAATGAACCACAACATCAACCAGTACCATTTTCAGAGTCCCAGGATTATGAAAGAGATGACATATGACAAGGACAGGACATAGGTATAGCATGGGTAGAGTAGACAGGACGATATATCCATTAATAGACAGGACATGGGGTTTATAGACAGGACAGTCCTTTAATGACAGTCCAACCTTGGATTGACGACCTCAGACACCAGCCATCAACAGACGGTTGAAGGACAGGACGATATCCAGAATACCGAGACATCCTACTTAGCACGGACGGCACGAGGTTAAGTACCACGTGACCACAGATCGAGGGTAGAAACGGACAGACTGGACTAGACTGTGGTTAAGAGAGGAAGTGTTTGAATATTTGTGTGTGAGAGAGAGAGAGAGACTGCACTGAATACCTGACAAGAGTTTGCTAATGCTGAGAGAGTGTGGCATTGAATAGCCTATGCGCTAGACGTGAGATAATCTGCGATACGAGAGCGCGCTAGTGCATTGCTGAGTATTGTATTGTATTTTGACATAAATTGTTATAAACATAACTCTTGATTAACGTAGAACATATTTCACGTTAATAAATATCTATACACGCACACTGTGTTGACAGATTATTCATGCATGTATTAATTTCTGTCATAACCAAGACTAACGAGTTACTGAAACGCTGACAACCATAATCAACATCAGTTGAACAAGACATCTACAATGTAAGATACTTGACAACATCTATACAGGACCTTCACAATTCACTGACATCAACAACAGTTGTATAGGACATTCACCATGAAAAAAACCCTACAACAGCTGGACAAGGCATTTACAAAGTAATGTACTTTACAACCGCTGTACAAGACCTTCACATGGAACATGTACTTTAAAACACTGTTTTCAACACTACCATACTTTTATTAATGAACTGTAGGGGCCGAGCGACGACCCAGGTTCCACATTGATTACACTACACTTAAAAAAACAAAAAAAAGAAAGTGTCATGCAATGTTAATCAGGTAATGGAAAACACAGGGTTCAACATCCCCAATACCCAAAAACCCACCAACAGACCACCAATCAAAATACTAACTCTCCTCAATCCTACATCTCTAATCTATAAAACTCCCCCATGACACAGTCCCTACCAAATCCATAGAGTCTGTCACAGAGTCACTGGAAAAAGAGATTTTACTTATGGGGCAATATATAGAGTCATATAAATCTGTCCTGTGAAATATAAGTTCCAGGTTGCAGCCAAACTCATGATATACCTCCTTCAGTTCACTCCCTCCTGTGAAATACTCCTTGAAAGATTAACTATGATAAATTCCCAATGATGAGAAGATTGCATGAGAAGCCGACGACTGGAGACAGTCAATAAGTTGAGAATCTACTCCTCAGGGTGTCAGATCGCTATAAATTACCCCATATGACGAAGCCCGACTATAGGACAAGGGACACATGGGTTAAAACTGTACAGGGACAGACCGGACGATATGAGTAATTAGAAGACCGTTAGCAACATCGGACGGACTAACCTCGAGGACTGACCCAGAGGTGAAGGACAAAACTGAGATGCAGTACTGGTCACGGCAAACCACAACCCAGGTGAGGTTGCACGTGGTGCTTCACCACGGGATAGACGACCGATGCCAAAGGCTTAGGGAGACGGGACAAAGCTCTAGACCAAATTTTCCCAACTTTTTTTGTGCTATGCCCCACCTAAGCCTTTCTAAAATTCTTATCCCCCCCCCCCCCCCACCTAACATACATATTATTTTTAATATTCAAAAATTGAAATGTTCACTAAAGAAACTTGAATGATAGGTTTTAGGAAGAAATCAATAGGAAATTATTGAGCAAACACAGTAAGTAAATTTTTAAAACATATAATGGAGAACTGAAATTCAAGTACAAAATAATTTTAATGAAAGATTGTTCTATATTATTTTAATTATTAGTAATTATTTAAATTTAGTGAGATCCTTGCGCTTGATGCTTGCTGCAAAGAGATTTTATGTCAGGTTCCAATTTAGCTAACTTTAGTCTCAAGTCTCCCCGTTTTGTTATATCCAGCCGATTTCTTCCATTTTCGAATTGCCCCCCTTAAGAATCGAGGGCGTGGGCCCCACTTTGGGAAACACTGCTCTAGACAGAGACGGTTGTGTTTGGTAATGCTTGAACGAGTGAAGAAGTAACAAGAGTGAATGATAGCCTGAGCTGAGGGTATCTGCCACAAGTTGTATGTGTGTGTGTGTGTGTGTGTGTGTGTGTGTGTGTGTGCGTGCGTGTGCGTGCGTTGACTGCGAACACGAGTATATAGTTAGAAGAATATAGAGCCTACATGAATTGTGATGTCATGTTATTCTTATGAATATGCTATACATGTACATATTGTATGATTGAAATGATTTCGACATGTATATGCTAAGATAAATAAATGATCATTATATTTGTACACGCTCACGTCGTTGATTCACTGAGACGTGATATGCCAGACCTCAGTATATAAACGAGGTGCTGACAAGGTGGGGTAGCTCGCTGGTTCTCTATAAGAGTTCTGAAAAGGTGACTAGCTCTCCGGTTCTCAATACGTGATTCTAAAAAGAAACTGGAATCTGAAAATAAGTTCATAATGTGCTTTGTGCTCACCAGTTCTCTACATTAGAGTCTACCAAGGTGAAATTACAGAACGCTTCTCTACTGAGAATCTGTTAAAGTGAGTTTCTAACAAAACTCGCACAAACTCAAACGTGCCAAGTTTCTGAAAAGAAACCTTTGTCTAAACAGACAAAAAGAAACTCACGGTCAGACGACCCGACGGCAACATAAACACTATAGACACTACAATCTATATATATATAAAATGCAATGTCTGTCTGTCTGTATTTATGTATATATGTTATTTATGCGTTCGCGAACGGTCCATTCGATTGAGATGAAATTTTCTACATGTTTTCTTCTCATTCCCGTGCAGCCAACTGTCATAGTTTGTTATTGTACAAACAGTTATTTACTTAATAAAATTTAATATTTTAATTTACATTTTAATTTATATATAGCGAGGGGACTTAACTTAAGAAAAGTTATATCAAGGGACATAACGTTTAATAGTATTGCTATATATGTAAAAATTAAATAATTGTTGCATATTTCTCAAATAAGTGGACCTTTTCGCTACAGTTATCTACAGGCATATGCGTTATAATATATCATTATAACATCTTTAAGGCATTTTCAAACTATTCATAAAAATAAAGCATCTATTTAAATAGTGAAAATTTTCTAACACATCTTTTTATGTTTAAAGAAGATATCTACAGTAATGATCAATCAATCAATCAATCAATCTACAGTAATGTAGGTGATTAAAAACAGTTTTCATTAAATATAATGGATATATTTTAGATACGTTAGAATTTTATTTCTGTATAATTTGGGAGAAAAACTTTTGAATTAATCGAAGCATTTGTTATTTCCATTTGCTTGGCCGGTAGAAAGTCAGTACACAATTCGCACTTGCATAAAATGTGTATATGCTTTATTTTGTTTTTGTTTAAAAAAAAGGTTGGCCGCGTTTGCGGTCAACATCAAGTTTTTCATTCAATGTTGTGGGAACACATGGAAGGACATTCTTAAGTTAATTATTTTTTTTTTTTGTGGTTCATAATTTATGCATACTATGTAAAGAAAGAAAGAAAGACAGACAGACAGACAGACAGACAGACAGACAGACAGACAGACAGATAGCCGGGCCGTCAGACAGACAGATGGATGGATGGATGGATGGATCCACGCCAGGAGCTGGGCGAAACCGGGCCGGGTCAGCTAGTATTATACATATATATTTGTTAAAAACTATGCCTAACATAGTTTACATAGATTTAACAGATTTTTATTTGACAGCAACATAGTTCTGGCAACTCCTGCGGCGGCACAGATGCCAAGGTGCATTGGCTACTGCCTTTCCCTTGGTCAACATCGGCGACGTGGAGAGGGGGAACTTGCTACTGGGCAACAGCTGGTTCTCCGATTTCTATTGCCCAGGCTTGTGCCCTGAAGAAGTCACTTCAGCACTGCGTAAAGCGGTGACACAACACGGGAAGCAGCATTTGCCGGTTATAAGTCTTAATGCTCGATTGGCGTAGAGCAAGGCGCCAGGGGCTACTTCCGACGGTGGGAGAGATCATCGTATATCACTAGACAGCTATGCCGCCCGCCTAAGCTGGGCAGCCCCCAGTCAATAAGGTGTTGTCTCGCCACGGTTCATCTGCTCCTGAGGGTGTGTGGAGTTTAGGGGGAAAATCCTGACACATGGACCGCAATCTATACACCTAGCAAAAAGACAAAAAAGAACAACCGGCCCTAAGGCTGGGAACATGGAACGTAAGAACCATGACCCCTGGCATCTCAGACGATCTAATCGAGATTGTGGATGCCCGCAAAACTGCAGTGATAAACAACGAACTACTAAGACTGGGGATAGACATTGTCGCCCTGCAAGAGACCAGACTCCAAGAATCTGGAAGCATCAAGGAGAGGGACTTCACTTTCTACTGGCATGGCAAGCCGTGCGGAGAGGCCAGGGAACATGGAGTTGTGTCAAAGAGCTACGTGAGGGCTTAAAGCTAAGGAGAGCTAAATAGAGCTAGGGAAAAGGACAAGTAACATAACGACTTAGGAGACCAGACAGAAGAGACACAAACGCTATAAATAGCGATAACGGGACACACTTGTGTCAACAAGGAGGGCTACAAGTTTACGTGAGCTGGGGTTACCCAAGAGACTGGGAAACCCGCTTCACGAGATGTAACCAAGTAATTCTGGTTACTACAACCAAGTGACCAGCGTGCTGGAACTCCCATCACGTAAACTAGCGGATGCACGGAGTGCTAATTGCTCGTGGCTGAACACGGCACAGAGAGCTGGTTCAGACAGAGACTGGACGGCGTAAGGGAGCAGACTGTATATCCGCTGTGGATACTTTGTAGTTAAGGACAGTATCAATAGTTAAGACTTTAGCTTAGCGTCAGTAGTGATTATTATTAATATCATCTCCTCATTCCATCTTCATAACATACTATGATGTTTAATACCGATGTGGTATTCCGCTCGTGGAGCTCATGTACGATCAGCTCCGAATAAAATGTATCCTTTTGCAAACAATACGAGTTGTCACTTTCGTGTGGTGCAAAAGTAGGGAATCCTTGTATGCCTGTCGCAAGTGAGTTGCTGACAAGTTGGCTTCGCTATCAGAAACAAGCTGCTTAATTCCATCATACCACCAAGTGATGGCACTGAAAGAATACTGAAGCTCCAACTCCAGACAGAAGCAGGCCCAGTTAGTATATAAGCGTTTACGCCCCAACACTAACTGCAGCATCAGAATCTAAAGACAAGTTCTATGACGACCTTGGCAAAGAAGTCAGTGAAACACCAGAGAAACAACATCTTTTTATCCTGGGGATTTCAATGCCAGGGTTGGCTCCGGCCACAAATCTTGGCCTTCATGTCTAGGTCAGTTTGGCGTTGGGAAGATCAATGACAATGGACAACGTCTCTTGGAATTTTGCAACCAGCTTAATCTGTGCGTGACCAACACCTTCTTTGACACGAAACGTCAACACAAGGAGTCATGGAGGCACCCCAGAACAAAGAACTGGCACCAACTCGACCTGGTGCTCACTAACCGCAGCAACCTCCGCAATGTACGGCTGACTCGCAGCTATCATAGTGCCGACTGCGACACCGACCATTCACTCGTCTCCAGCATGGTGAAGATAAGCCCAAGAGAATCTACAGAAGCAGAACAGAAAAAAGACCACGCATTGACACCAGCGGCACCCAAAATAAAGAGAAGGTCAACAAATTCATGCAGGCTCTAGCGGATACTCTGCCTGGCCCCACAAACGGAAATTCCACCGAGAGATGGAGTCATTTTCGCGACACCATCTACAATACAGCACTATCAACATTTGGCAAGAAGCAAACTAAGTCAACCGACTGGTTTGAAGCACACTCTGAAGAGATGCTCCAAGTCCTGGAGATAAAGAGACATGCATTCTCAATGTATAAAACATCACCTTCAGAGAAAACACTGCAGGCATTGCGAATAGCCAGAAATAGAGTATAACAGATGGCAAGAAGATGTGCGAACAGGTACTGGATACAGCTCTCTGCTCAAATTCAAACTTGTGCAGACACTGGAAATATAAGAGGAATGTACGAGGGCATTAAGCAAGCTGTCGGTCCATCAAAAAATAAGATGGTCCCTTTACGATCAACTGAGGGGGTAATCATAAAAGATCGAGCGAAACAAATGGATCGCTGGGTAGAACACTACTCAGAGCTATACTCAGTGGATAACACTGTCAGCGAAGAAGCTCTGGAAGCCATCGATCAACAGTCCGCCATGCATGCCCTGGAGAACGAACCTTGCCTCACAGAAATCAGCGAAGCACTAGACTCTCTCAAATCTGGCAAGGCATCTGGAAAAGATAGTATTCCACCTGAAATTTTAAAATGTATCAAAGAATCAATCATCCTAGAATTGTATGCAATATTTCAGCTCTGCTGGAAAGAAAAATCAGTACCACAAGATATGAAAGACGCAAACATCGTTACCCTTTATAAAAACAAAGGCGACAGAAGCGACTGCAACAACTATCGCGGCATTTCCCTACTCAGCATTACAGGCAAGATTTTTGCCAGAGTAATCCTTAAAAGATTACACTTTCTTGCTGAAAGAATCTACCCCGAATCGCAGTGCGGATTTAGACCCAACAGGTCCACCATCGATATGGTTTTCTCACTCCGGCAGCTCCAAGAGAAGTGCAGAGAACAGAGGAAGCCATTATATATTGCCTTCATCGATCTCACGAAAACATGCAGGGGACCATTTTATTTGACGGCTTCAACATCCCAGTCATTCAGCATCAGCAGCGGAGTAAAGCAGGGCTGCGTGCTTGCTCCTACACTCTTTGGTATCTTCTTCGCCATTCTCTTAAGGCAGGCATTTGGGACTGTTACTGAAGGCATATACCTCCACACAAGATCTGATGGCAAACTTTTTAAGCCATCAAGACTCAAGGCAAAGACCAAAATAAGATCAAGATGCGTAAGAGAACTACTTTTTGCAGATGACGCAGCACTGACTACTCATACAGCAGAAGATCTCCAGAGGCTCATAGATTCGTTTTGCAGCCACCTGCAAAGACTTTGGGCTCACCATTAGCCTAAATAAAACACAGGCGATGGAACAAGATGCTGGTGAACCTCCGTCAATCAAAATTTCTAATTACGAATTGAAGGTCGTCCATGAGTTTGTGTATTTGGGGTAGAAAATATCAGATAATCTTTCATTAGAGACAGAAATCGACAGACACACTGGAAAGGCAGCCACAAAATTTGCCAGGCTGGCTAAAAGAATTTGGGAGAATAATAGACTAACAGAGCGTACAAAAGCTCGAGTATATAAAGTTTGTGTTGTTAGCACACTACTCTATGGGTCTGAATCCTGGACACTGTACTCAAGACAGGAAAGGAAGTTGAATTCCTTCCACATGAGATGTCTGAGACGTATCCTGGGCATAACATGGAAAGACCACATAACAAACAAACATGTGCTTGAAAGAGCAGATATTACCACAGTACACACCTTCCTCAGCAGGGACGCCTCCGGTGGCTGGGCCACGTATCTCGAATGGAGGATGAACGTATTCCCAAAGATCTCCTATACGGAGAACTAGCCACAGGAAAGAGGCCAACCGGAAAACCCCAAATGCGATATAGGGATGTGTGTAAACAAGATATGAAAACCCTTGGAGTAGATCCAGACACGTGGGAAAGAGTTGCAACAGACAGATGCTCCTGGAGAAGAGATGTACGAAACGGACTGGTGCTCTTTTCTTTAAGCACAATCTGATCCAACAAACTGAGGATAGGCGGAACAGACTTAAAACGCAGTCACTTACTGCGGGACCTGCCTCGTCTTACAGATGCAGACACTGAGACAGGCATTGTCAATCTGATGCGTTCGCGAACGGTCCATCCGATTGAGATGAAATTTTCTACACGTCTTCTTTTCATTCCTGTGCAACCGACTGTCATAGTTTTTTAGTGTAAAATCGGCTACTTACTTACTAAAATTTAATAATTAAATTACATGACTTAACATAAGAAATAATATATAAAGGGACATAACTTTTAGTAGCATTGCTATATCTTAGGTTAAGCCCCTGGCTATAGATAGATAGATAGATAGATAGATAGAGAGGGTGGGATAGACGGAGGGAGAGACGGACGGACGGACGGGCAGACAGACAGACAGTACAGGACCGGGAACGGGAGCTTATATGGCTACTTATATGAATTAAATGAGATGCTCCCCACCAGGGACTGGATGAAGCCGGGCCGGGTCAGAAAGACAGACAGACAGATAGACAGACAGACAGATAGTCGGGAACGGGAGCTTATATGACTACTTATATGAATTAAATGAGATGCTCCCCACCAGGATCTGGGCAAAGCCGGGCCGGGTCAGACAGAAGGACAGACAGACAAACAAGCATACAGACAGACAGACAGACAGATAGATAGATAGATCCCCGCCAGGGCCCGGGCGAAGACGGACCGGGTCAGCTAGTATATATATATATATATATATGTGTGTGTGTGTGTATATGTGTATGTGTGTGTGTGTGGGTGCGTGCGTGTGTGTGTGTAACTTCTTCTTCAGTGTACCGAGCCACTGAGGTTCTTTGCTGCAGATACAAGCCGTCTCCATTCGTTTCTCTGGTTGAACTTCTCTTGCCAGTCGTTGATTGCAAGTGCTTGTTAGTCTGTATGTATATTATCTCTCCACCGTCTTCTTGGTCTACTTCGGGGTCTACGGTCATTTATTTACTGAGTGTAAGCGAGTTTTGTTTCCCTATTATCTTCCATTTTTTCTATATGCACCAGCCATTGCAGTCTAATAGCCTTCATGATACCAGTGACTAGTGGGGACTTAAAGAGGTCATACATGTCTTTGTTCCTTCTTCTTTTCCACTCTCCACTTTGTGTATCCCTAATGGGTCCAAAGATGCGTCTTAGGACTTTGTTCTCAAAGTTATGTAACAAGGCTTCGTCTCCTTTAGTTTTACTCCAGGTTTCGGAGCCATACAGCACAACTGGTCTGATCAGTGATTTGTATATTGTGATCTTTGTGTCAGTCAATCAATCAATCATGTGCCATGCCTGAAAGCATATGGCGGTCATGATTCGCCATTTCACTCGATCATCAGAGTCGTGGATCAGCTCAGTATTCTCGTCTCGTCCATGCCATGTGCCCAAGCCATCCAGGTATTTTCCTGTCGGTGTTCCTCTTGGTCTGTTCCCTTCGATCTTGTCAGTTGTCACTAAGTTCTATAATCCATTTCTTCTCATAACATGTCCAACAAATTTTGAATGTCTACGTCTAATTTCTCTAATCATTTTACGAATTTCATTTGTCTCCTTTAGTACTTGGTCATTGGTTTTTCTGTCTGTCCATTGTATTCTTTGCATTTTCCTCAGAAACCACATTTCTGCAGCCATCAGATGTTTTTCAGCTTGACTGCTCATTGTCCAAGTTTCACATCCATACAAAAGAACAGGCTCTATGTATCCCCTCAACACTCTTTTTCTCGTTTCAATTGACATCTTTGTATTGGTCAGAATGTTTTTCATTTTGCTAAAGGTTACTTTCGCCATGGCGATTCTTGTTCTAATCTCTTCAAGGCATCCCCCATCAGATGTTATGACTGTTCCGAGATAATTGTACCGATTCACTTGTTGAAGAATATTCCCATTTACTTGTATATTACATTGTGATATTGCGTTCTTCCTAGTAAAGACCATAATCTGAGTCTTTTTTACAATTTAATTCTAACTCCAGTTGCCACTGTGTACAACAACCGCATCTACTAATTGTTGCAGACCCTGCTCATTGTATGCAATCAATACTGTATCATCTGCATATCTAATGTTATTGAATTTTCGTCCTCCAATGCTCATTCCATTTATATCTTCTACATTTCTGAAAATATTTTCACTGTATAGGGAAAAGGGATCTGGAGACATTACACATCCCTGCCTAACACCTATCTTAATAGGCTGATATTGTCCCACTTCATTATCAATCCTTATGGCAGCTTGTTGTTTCCAATATATGTTTTTTATAAGTCTAATGTCTTTCCCATCAATTTGTAAATCTGCAAGCATATCTACCATGTTGACATGTCTAACTCTATCAAAAGCCTTTGTGTAGTCAATAAAACAAAGTTGTATATCCTTGTTTACTTCTATAGCACGTTCAATAACTGAGATAGCGCATTTGATTTTAGCAGACGTTGTAGTGCATAGTAAATCTTATTTCCAGAGTTGATTCTAGCTTGTATTTCATCCATTATTTTGTTGGAGCAGTTGAAGATTGTACCCAGGTATTTGTATGTTTCCGTTCTTTTAATGGTCATATTATCTATTTGTATGTGGCCAGCGATTTTAGTCGTTCCTTCTCTTGAAATTACCATATATTCTGTCTTATCTTGGTTGATAACCAGCCCCATCTGTTGAACTTTTTTCTTTAAGTGAGTCAGTATTTTAAAAGACTTTTGTTCATTTCCCCCTATAATATCTAGTATACAATGTAGTATGCAATGTTGTATTTAAGTATCAAATAAGGATCCAGACGGACGGACAGGCCCCCAGAGTTGCCAATGTGCTGTTAGGGGTATGCTATAGCTACACTGGCAAATTACGCTTGATCACGTACTATAATACACTGGAGAATTGCAACGTCCTAAAGCATCTCGATCACTTTATTTATGCGACAACCAGTTCATAAATGTTTGTTATGTTGTTTGTCCATCAATAATGATGATGACCATTCATTTCATCCAGTGGGGTTGAAGATATGGAGCCGTGGGTTCTAAGATGGCTGATAAGGCCTATGTTGGCTCGAAATGTTCTTTGACAATGTGGGCAAAGAATGCTTGACGTTCCAGGAGGAGGATCTGCTGCAGTGGCTTTTCTGTCCAGCCTTTTCTTCACAGCTCTTGCAGTCCTGGTTGCCTCACACGTGACTGCACCCTTGCGTAATGATGCACGCCACGAATTTCGGTCTCTGGCTGCAGCCTCCCAGGTGTCATGATGAATTCCAAAAGCATTCAGTGAGATTTTCAGAGTGTCTTTAAAACGTTTCCTCTGGCCACCTTGGGAGCGTTTACCACAACGCAGTTCGCTATAAAAAATTCGTTTAGGGAGCCTGTGATCTGGCATGCGAGTCAAGAGACCAGCCCAGCGAATCTGATTCTTCATCAGTAAGTGTGGATACGTGGCATAGACGCTCTTTCTAGGACTTCAGTGTCTGGAATATTGTCTTGCCATTTAATCTTCAGTAGCTTCCAGGTTCACAGTCCAGGTTTCACAAGCATATAGCAGTGTGGATAATACAACTGCTTTGTAGACTTTTAGCTTTGTTTGCAGGCTTATTCCAGTTCTGTCCCATACATTCTTGTACAGTCTGCCAAAGGCCGCACTGGTCTTGGAGATTCTTGCATTCACTTCGTCATCAATTGTGGCAGCTTGTGCTGCCAAGATAGGTGAATTTGTCCACAACACTAAGTCTATGATCATTCACTTTGATATTCGGCACAGTGTGAATATTCCCTGGGGCTGGCTGGTACATAACTACAGTCTTCTCCAAGTTAATGAAATGTGTCTGGTAGGTCAAAGTGTCAGGTAGTGAAATGTGTCTGGTAGGTCAAAGTGTCTGGTAGGTCAAAGTGTCTGGTAGTGAAATGTCTCTGGTAGGTCAAAGTGTCTGGTAGTGACATGTGTCTGGTAGTGACATGTGTCTGGTAGTGAAATGTGTCTGGTAGTGAAATGTGTCTGGTAGTGAAATGTGTCTGGTAGTGAAATGTGTCTGGTAGTGAAATGTGTCTGGGTGTCTGGTAGTGACATGTGTCTGGTAATGAAATGTGTCTGGTAGTGAAATGTGTCTGGTAGTGAAATGAGTCTGGTAGTGAAATGTGTCTGGTAGGTCAAAGTGTCTAGTAGTGACATGTGTCTGGTAGTGAAATGTGTCTGGTAGTGAAATGTGTCTGGGAAGTCAAAGTGTCTGGTAGTGAAATGTGTCTGGTAGGTCAAAGTGTCTGGTAGTGAAATGTGTCTGGTAGTGAAATGTGTCTGGTAGTGAAATGTGTCTGGTAGTGAAATGTGTCTGGTAGGTCAAAGTGTCTGGTAGTGAAATGTGTCTGGTAGGTCAAAGTGTCTGGTAGTGAAATGTGTCTGGTAGTGACATGTGTCTGGTAGTGACATGTGTCTGGTAGTGACATGTGTCTGGTAGGTCAAAGTGTCTGGTAGTGACATGTGTCTGGTAGTGAAATGTGTCTGGTAGTGAAATGTGTCAGGTAGGTCAAAGTGTCTGGTAGTGACATGTGTCTGGTAGTGAAATGTGTCTGGTAGGTCAAAGTGTCTGGTAGTGAATTGTGTATGGTAGGTCAAAGTGTCTGGTAGTGACATGTGTCTGGTAGTGAAATGTGTCTGGTAGTGACATGTGTCTGGTAGTGACATGTGTCTGGTAGTGACATGTGTCTGTTAGGTCAAAGTGTCTGGTAGTGAAATGTGTCTGGTAGTGAAATGTGTCTGGTAGGTCAAAGTGTCTAGTAGTGAAATGTGTCTGGTAATGAAATGTGTTTGGTAGGTCAAAGTGTCTGGTAGTGAAATGTGTCTGGTAGTGAAATGTGTCTGGTAGGTCAAAGTGTCTGGTAGTGACAAGTGTCTGGTAGTGAAATGTGTCTGGTAGGTCAAAGTGTCTGGTAGTGACATGTGTCTGGTAGTGAAATGTGGCTGGTAGTGAAATGTGTCAGGTAGTGAAATGGGTCTGGTAGTGAAATGTGTCTGGTAGGTCAAAGTGTCTGGTAGTGAAATGTCTCTGGTAGGTCAAAGTGTATGGTAGTGACATGTGTCTGGTAGTGACATGTGTCTGGTAGTGAAATGTGTCTGGTAGTGAAATGTGTCTGGTAGTGAAATGTGTCTGGTAGTGAAATTTGTCTGGTAGTGAAATGTGTCTGGTAGTGAAATGTGTCTGGGTGTCTGGTAGTGACATGTGTCTGGTAATGAAATGTGTCTGGTAGTGAAATGTGTCTGGTAGTGAAATGAGTCTGGTAGTGAAATGTGTCTGGTAGTGAAATGTGTCTGGTAGGTCAAAGTGTCTGGTAGTGACATGTGTCTGGTAGTGAAATGTGTCTGGTAGTGAAATGTGTCTGGTAGTGAAATGTGTCTGGTAGGTCAAAGTGTCTGGTAGTGAAATGTGTCTGGTAGTGACATGTGTCTGGTAGGTCAAAGTGTCTGGTAGTGAAATGTGTCTGGTAGTGAAATGTGTCTGGTAGTGAAATGTGTCTGGTAGTGAAATGTGTCTGATAGGTCAAAGTGTCTGGTAGTGACATGTGTCTGGTAGTGAAATGTGTCTGAAATGAATAAATTTCATACAGACTGAAGTTTTATTCAGCTGCCTTAAAATTCAGTAAAAAAAAATAACAACAATATTACAATCATCTAAATTTTACATACAATAATCATCAAGTATTTCGACACTGACTGGGTACAACAATGTAGGCATTAAACAGTATGCTAGCTTTGATGCAAAGCACTATACAATATATTATATATATATATATATATATATATATATATATATATATATATATATATATATATATATATATATATATATATATATATAAACATAATGTAATATGTAACTAGTATATGTATAGGAAACACTCATGTCCATTTAGTCACAATAAAATAAACTAAATGTTAGCAACATTCAGAGCATTTTACTATCTCCTCCAAAGTGGCACAGAGATAAGGAGCTCAAAAATTTATTGATTGTCTACGTTTAAATTCTCTAATCAGTTTATGGTTTTCATTTGTTTCTTATAGGACTTGCTCATTAGGCTTTCTGCTGTCCATGGTATTCTCTGTATTGTCCTCAGAAACCACATTTTCACTGCCTTTAGATGTTTTTCAGCTTGTCTGCTAGCTGTCCATATGTCACATCCATACAAAAGTACAGTTTGAAAACTTTTAGCCTAATTACAGTTGTGTAGGGGGAGGAGAGGTACAAGGCATGGTACTCAAAATATATGATTCTGAACAAAGCTGTGTAAGTGTTGGGAGGGTTGGGTGGGAGAGAGAATAAGTGTGACACACAGGCAGGCAGTTTCAAAAATATTAATTTGAAAACAGTTCTGGATAATTTTTGACAACAATAAATAGCTTTCCTCATCTTCGAGTTTAGCAGATCAGATTCCTGGGTTACTTGGACAGGGGTACAAACAGGAAATTCCTACCCCCCTCCCCCAATGAACATGATATGGATGAAAAAGTCTGTTACCAACTGAAATTATAAATAGCAGGTTGTAATATACCTCCTGTTCCTGGTATTGTATTTCTATTTGTCAATAATCAGATTCAGCCAATTGCTAAATGACTTTGTAAACCAGCCTGATCTTATACAAGACTGGGACAGCCTCGCTGCTGCTATTGTGTCTTCATTTTGAACCTGTGGGCGGTTACATATGAGCTGCTTCATCTTCTGGTGGATAAGTGACCGTTGAATCCTGGGGAGCATCGGGTACCTGTTTGTACCTCGACCCATATACTAAAACATCAAGGTTTATTTCAACACTGGCCATAGATGAAATCGCAACATCTCAGGTGACTTTGTATTGTAACAACATCATTCAAGAAGTTTGTCTTAATCTGTGCGTTTAAGTGATGAGCTGAGATAAGTTTGTAGACTATTAAATTAAATTAGTTGCATATACTTTACAGGAAGTTTGCAGTCAACACGAGCAACACGACCAACACCCATAACATTTCATAAAAAACCGGTACAATGCGGTCTGCTGCCAAATTGCACACAGCTTTGTTTTGAATGTGGGTATGCGGGATCACGAACCGTGTCCATAACCCCTTCACCAGCACACACATTATTTTTTAAATGCAAAGCATGCAAGTGAAAGAGTGCAAATATCTACTAAATACAATTATAGGGGAAGATAGTATTTGAAGATATATGCCACTAGTAGCATAACATTCTAACCATTACACCAAGGTGCCCACCCTATGCAGATAGGGATGTAATTCTAGCAGTGCTACTGACTATAGATTTGTTTTATATTGTGTGGCATCTTTCTTTATACACATCTGAAGCTACGGACATCACACAAGCTGTAATCTCTTGTTTTCCTCAACAAGGGAGACAGTTCCAAAATTTCATCAATGACATCACTTTTAAGCGGATAGTTGACATACAAGGCCCTTAATTGTTTACAATTTCGTGCTACATTTAAAAGAGACATGGCAGAAATATAAAAATGTGACACAGACTTAACAACAAGTTTTTCTAGCATGTGCCCATAGTACGACACCGCAATGTTGATTTCTTGGCGAAGATTGTTGATATTGATGAAGACCAGTTCCTGTACAGGAATTTCAGGCTTCATAACTTCAAAGATGGGACCATGCCGATAGATGTCGTAAAATTTCAGCTTAACCTTCAAATCTGGGTTTGCACTATAAACACTTGACCATGCCTTTGAAGATAGGTCATGGTTATAATGGTCAATTTCCCCATTGTAACTTATAGTCAATCTCTTCAATGGTGTTCTGTCAGTTTGTGCCAAAGCCTCCAAAACATCATTAGACAAACTGATATAGGATAAATGTAACTCCTGAAGTTGATTGCATTTGAAGACTAAATTCATTATGCTATATGGGGAAACACAGCAGCTCATTTCATTCAAAATATTCAAATATTCCAAATTAGGACAATTTGCAGAAATATTGTTAATAAAATCATCATTTAATATTTCTTTCAAGCCTTTTAGATTCAAATTTTTTAATGTAGATCTCTCTTTTTTCTCTCCAAATTTGGTCAAAAGTTTTTCAAAAGCTGTTGAGAATTCATGGCCACCACGCAGTGGACTATTGCTCATATATTTTATAGACAAGTATGACAGATTAATATTTTCCAAACTGCTTATGTGTTCCAACATTGAGATAAAAGTTTTTAGATTTTCTGCCTCTCTCTGGTCGAGAACTACTGTCATACCATGGAGAAAATGGCCGTACTGCTCAAATACCTTTACCCATTTTCTGTGAGCTGGGAGACAAAACGAAACAGTGACGAATCTCCAGAGCTCTGGCGTCTTCGAACACTGCAGCCAGTGCTTACATGTTGCACCAGCACAGTAAATATCTGTAGCTGATAGGTAAGAAAATACTTGCACCAAAATAAGATCTGGTAAGTTAGCCCAGTCTTCATAACACAACAGTGTCAATGTAGCCATCTTGATTTATGATGAGATTCTGAAAAATAAAAAAATATAATTAGCTTTTTCTGTCCCAGGCATTTGTTACTTTAGAACAGTGGTTCTCAAAGATGGTGGTATCATGTCCCTGTCTTTCCCACAAATTAGCAGTATACAGAGATATGTTGTATTCAGTCTCCCTCTTCCTTTCCATCAGTCCAGATGTTAAATAGATTCTAGTGGGAGCTGAGATTTTAATTTTGTAACAGCATGAATACAAACAAAAATGTGTGCATTTAACTTTCTGTATGTCTGTCCATCAGCCAGTGGGTAAGTAAGTCACCATGTGTATATTTCTGTTCATCAGTTAGTAACAAGGTAATTCAAGATGTGTGTTGTGCGCCCATCCATATGTATGGATGTTGTCAGAGTCCAGAAAGGGGACGATGATGCAGTGACATCGTTACGCCCGCCAGGCGACTTAGCTCCCAGTAGGGACGCAGTAACTTCGTTACGCCGCCAGGCGAATAGTGGTTACCGGCCTGCAAGACTGCTGGCTGACAAGCGACCAGCGGTCAAGCAAGGACGACGCTAAACGCACGCATGCCTCGTGACGTCACCTGAGGTGAGAGGCGAGTTGCGAGTTAGCGGCAGACAGCTCTGGGACTTCGACTCGGACAGACGTGTGCAGAGAGAAAGGCGTTGTGTGGTATCTGTACTGAAAGTCGAGTGTCTGGACATCTTGAGTGAGACTTGTGAGCTGTATGTAAGTGTATTGAAGTATCGAATGTATATTGTTGTGATCATCGTTCTGTATTTGATATGTGAATAAATCCATAGAACGGTGTGTCGTTGAGTCTTACGTCAAATCACGTTGTACTTGTACTGTCCCACACTGTTAGGTTAGCGAGCCAAGTTTAAGACCCTGACAAGTGTGGACGTGGTGGCATTCGTCCGGCTTTAAAATGAACGTGTTTATGTGAGTAACGATTTAAAACTAGAGTTTGTGTACTTATAATTTTTGTCAAACCTTATAGTACATGTAATGTGATCGTTGAAGGCTCATTTCGATTAGTAACTACATTGTTTAAACATGTGTAAGACTATTTGTAAACGTACAGTGCATACATATTGTTTGTTCTTGTAAACGTGTAAAACATTTGTGATTTGTGAACATTGTCACCGTTTTGACCTTGTCGACATTGTGATCTTGTCGCCATTTTGACCTTGTCGCCATCTTGTAAACTTGATGTCTATGTCCTTACTGAATGTCATCTTGATGTAAGTGATGTGTCATCAATGTTGTAGAGTGTTGAGATACATGTAGATTGTCTTTGTGAAGTGAGTTGTCGGAAGCAAAAAGTTTGGAAAGAAAGTGACTTGTGTTTTGAAAAAAAAAAATTGTTGACAGACAAACTTACGACCTACAACTACACTCGACGCCATACAAACCTAATCAACACTTAGTGACAAGCAGGCACACACCAACAAATAGACGCTAATTTATTTTCCTCCAAAATAAAGCAGGTTTTTCCGCACCATCCGAAACCTTGCCGTAGAGGTCATTTGTGTTCTCGAAGTAACGACCCTACAGTTCCTAGCCCGATTTCCAACCATTCTTCACCGCATCCAGGGCACTTGAGTATATTTTTCTTTTTCTATACTTTAAGGAAGCAATTTGAGGCACGTGTTGTCATTAGAAATATATTGTAAATTGTTCATTACTAACCACTTATAACATATTTTGTGTGGCTGGTATTTCATTGACATTTTTCATCATGTCTTCATTATTTGATTTCATTGATATGGGGATAAAATTACATTTAACAGGTGATGAATTGACAAAATGGAGTGAGAATAAATACTCTGAATACCTACTAGTACAGGAAAAAGCTGCTGAGCGTGAAGAAAGAGCAGCTGAAAGAGCATTAAAGCAGGCAGAGATGGCTGCCAAACAAGGAGAGGCAGAAACAGCCTTAAAACATGCAGAAGCTGAAAGGACTGCCAAGCAAGTAGAGACAGAAACAGCCTTAAAGCAAGCCGAATTAGAATTAGCTGCAAAGACAAAGCAAGCTGAGATAGATAGTGAACTAAAGAAGGCAGAAATAGCAGCTCAGAGTAAGAGAGAAGAACTGGAGTTACAGTTGAAGATAAAACAACTTGACACTGAGACTGCAATTAACAAAGAGTTTAAGAAATCTGAGAGACTGGAGAAAGAAAACCAGTACAAGAAATATCAAGGTATTGTACGTAATTATACCTCGGGTGACTGCATCGCAGCCTTTACCCAAAATTTTGAAACTTTAATGGAACATTACCAGGTTCCACTGTCTGAATGGAATATTGTTTACATGAGAAGTTTGTCATTGAAACCATCCCCAAAGACCTCAGAAAAGATTACCATTATCTGAAATCTAAGATTATGGCACATTTTATGTTAGATGAGGCAGGTTACAGAGAACAATTCAGTAAGTTAAGCCCAAAACCAACTCAAACGTTCTCTGACTACCTCTGCTTAGTCCGAGATATATTCACCAAATGGACTTCAGCAGCCAAAATTGACAAAAATTATCAGAAATTAGAAGATCTGATCATTAGAGACAAAATTGTATCATCTATTCCTTCAGCATTTTCTAAATTCTTGTTAGAGAATGAATGCACTAGTGTGGATGAGATTGAAAGACGGGGTTCGGCGTACTACACAGCCAACAAACATTGTTTTGCCACTGAAGCTACTGACATTAACTTTGTAGCAGCGGCTAACTATGACAAACCCTACAGTAGGCAGAAACCTCAAAGGCCTACCTCTGAGAAGTTTAAGCATTGTAGTTATTGTAAATTTTCACATAATCAGAATGAAATGTGCGATAAACAACCAGGATACCATACATACCTATTAAACATGGTAAACAAACAAGATCAGGAGCGTAAATCCTTCAGAAGTTTGCGTAAATGTTTCCTCTGTAAGGCGTACGGACACCATCGAAAAGATTGTAAAGGTAGGCACATGACCAACAAAGCAAATGCCGCCTTGTTTGACAGTTCGGCGTCAGACGAAGAACAGCCAGAGAAACACCCTGTGAACTCAGCACAGGCTTTTGATATATTTAGCGCAAATAAATGCTCTGTTTGTAACACCTTCTATGAAGATGGTATTTTAACATGCGGTCACGCCATCCCTATTGCCAATGAAGAAGCTAATTTGGTAGTAGACTCAAAAGGCAAGATAATCATCCATCACGGATATGTGAATGGCAAGGCAGCTACAGTCCTTCGTGACACAGGCAGTTCACTTATTGGTCTAAAGAGAACGTTCATAATGCCTACAGACTATACAGGCAGGCACGTAACATGCAGAACATTCTCAGGCAATATTGAGAGATACCCATTAGCATGGGCATATATTGAAACACCTTTCCTCACTGGGAAAGTAAAGTGTGCTGCATTAACAAACCCAGTGTGTGATGTAATTATTGGAAATTTACCAGAGGTGAATGATAAACCTCATGACATAACATCTCTATGTATTGATGATAACATAACATCACCATCCAATGTCATTGAAAATGTCACACCACCTATTGATTGTATTGTAAATGTAGCTAATGTAGCACTAAGTTCTCATGACATCATTGATAACATTGTTCCATCATCATCTGATATCATTGAATGTGTGAACGCAGTAACGGGATCTACTGCTAGAGTGCGAGATGAAAGTAATCAAACTGAGGCTATACAAATGCTTAGCCCAGAATCACTACCTACTAACACCATGAAGGAAACATTTGTAACAGCTCAAAAAGCTCATCCTTCATTGTCAAAATACTTTAATCTGATCGGCCAAAAGCCAAAGGTAACAAAGAATGCAAAATGGCATTTTGCTATGAAAAATGATATACTCACCAGGTATTACACCAAAGGTGACATTACAACAGAGCAAACTGTTTTGCCAAGAAATTATCGCAAGCAAGCCTTACATCTTGCTCCTGATATACCTCTTGCAGGGCATATGGCATACGTTAAGACCAGATCAAGGTTATTGACACAGTTCCATTGGCCAAAATTTTGCAATGACATTAAAGAATATTGCAGAAGTTGTGACACCTGCCAGAAACTGGTAAAAAAAGGGAAAAACCCACAGGCAAAGTTACAAGTTACTGACTTAGCCAGTCGACCTTTTGAAAAACTATCTGTTGACATAGTGGGCCCTCTTAATCATACAACAACTAGAGGGAATAAATATATTCTAACTGTCATTGATCAATGTAGTCGCTGGCCAGAAGCGATTCCGCTAAAGAACATTACTGCCAATGATATAATGGAAGTTTTCTTCCATATTTTTTCTCGGATAGGTTTTCCAGATACTATCCAATCTGATAGGGGCACTCAGTTTATTGCCGCATCTACCCAAGCTTTCACCAAAATGTTGGGAGTAAAGCAATGTTTCAATTCCCCTTACCATCCTCACAGTAGTGGAATTGTGGAAAAATTTAACGGGGATCTAAAGCACATGCTTGCCAAAGTAACGCAAGAGCACCCCAATAACTGGGATGTATATCTACCAGCTATTCTTTTTGCTTATCGCGAGGTACCTCATTCTAGTACCGGTTTCTCTCCTTTTGAACTTATCTATGGTGCCAAACCACGCGGCCCATTGACCATTTATCACCAAATGTTAACTGATTCTACTCCAGTACTTAAACCCATATCATCATACGTATATGTCACATCATTGCGTGAAAGAATCATCAAATCTTGTGTTATTGCAAAGAATGCACTAAAACTATCTGGTGCTACTTATAGACAGTATGCTGACAAAGGTAACAGGACGATAACTTTGACACCTGGACAGGACATTCTTCTTCTACTACCTAGTGACAGACACCTATTGACTGATTCTTGGCAGGGACCTTTTAAAGTGACAAGACAGATTTCACCTGTAGACTACGAAATCCTCATAAAAGACAAACATAAAATATTTCACATAAATATGCTAAGACCATACCACAACAGAGAAAACGAACAAGACGATACGACAGCTTGTACAGTGATAATAGATCACGAAGACGACGATGCTAGTGACGAGATTCCAACGCCTGCATTAGACACGACAAACTGCTTGAAGGAGATCAAAATCAACCCAAAGTTGACTCAAGCAGAGACAGACAGTTGCAAACAGCTTATACAGCAATACACCACCATCTTTTCCAACAACCCAGGACAAACAGAATTAGTACAGCATCACATCACACTCACATCAAACACACCCATAAAATGCAGACCATACACCATTCCATTACATTACAAAGAACATTTACACCAGGAAATCATCAACTTAGAAAAAAACAACATCATAAGACGATCCCAGTCAGACTTCTCATCTCCAATGGTGATTGTACGCAAAAAGGACAATACAATAAGACTGTGCATCGACTATAGGAAGCTAAATAAAATAACTGTTCTAGATTTGGAGCCAATGGCAAACACTGACGATCTTCTGACAGAACTGACAGACGCTAGGTTCTTTACGACGCTAGACATGACTAAAGGATATTGGCAAATAGCAGTAGACGAACAGAGCAGACATCTGACAGCATTTGCCACACCTTGGGGACTGTACGAATGGTGCAAACTTCCATTTGGGCTAGTCAATGCCCCTGCCACCTTCGTACGTATGACACGACTTCTTCTTGTAGACATTCCTAACATAATTTGCTATATAGACGACATCTGTGTTCACACAGAAACAATGACAGAGCACATTAAGACGTTAGAACAGACATTTGAACGTATTAGACAGCACGGACTGACTGTAAAGCCTGCAAAAGTAGACATAGCCTACCAGGAAATAACTTTCTTGGGGTACAAAATATCCAATGGCTTTGTCATGACAGACGATAAAATTGTGTCCAAGATACTAAAACTCTCACTTCCGACTACTAAGAAACAAGTCAGAAGTTTGTTGGGATTAATAAATTATTACAGGCAGTTCATTCCTGATTTTTCCGAACTGACCGAAGTGTTTACTAATTTACTAACCAAAGACAAACCAGAGATAATTGTAAACAATGAATGCCTACAAATTGCATTCCGAAAAGTGCTATCATATTTTTCTGATAATAGTTTGAATAATCTCATCCTCAAATTGCCCAACCTCCGTTTACCTTTCAGATTGCGTACAGATGCTAGCTCTGTGGCGATTGGAGCAGTCTTGTTGCAGGAGTACAACAACATACTCCATCCCGTTTACCTCGTATCCAGGAAACTAAAGCCCAGAGAACGGGCGTGGTCTATCCCTCATTTGGAAGCCCTAGCTTTAGTGGTAGGTATAACCAAATTGTCCAGATTTCTTCTAGGACGTCACTTTATCGTGGAATCTGACAGCAGCCCGTTACGGTTTATAAATTCAGGAGTACCCTCAAATCATATGGTAGCGCGTTGGTCTCTTAAACTTCAAGATTACAGCTTTGAGGTTCGACATATTCCAGGCAGATCCAATTCAATTGCCGATCTTTTGTCCCGTTGTCCGACCGACCCAGTAAGCACCAATGTCTGAGTGCAGTATGTACAAATACACTCAGACCGACACAGCCATTTATAAGTGAATAATTTTTTCCATTCACAAAAAGCTGTGCAATGTCTACAATATTGTGATAGGGATTACCCCCATTATAAATAGTGTTCTTATTTTACTAGTTCAGGTAGTGATTGTCGTGTATAATTGTGTAGTGTGTGGTAGAAAGCGAACTTTATTAATTGTATATACCAAGAACAATAACAGTGTCACATTCGCGCAAGTACTTACATTAAGCGAACTATCCAAGTTGACAGTGACATCTGCGTGTGGATCATTCCATTTTAATGACGAGTATGAACGTGTAAACTGAAAATTGACAGCTACTCCACTGCAGTCAACCGAAATCCATAATGTTCGGTAGTGAAACATCCAACATGAACATTCAATCGTAATCCAGAAGGTTTTGTGAAACATCGAACACATGAACTGTGAGAAAGGTTCTGTCCGTAACTACATCAAACCGGAACAAGTGTGTTCTACAAGCTTCAACATCAGCTGGTTTTAATGTTCGTGTGTACTTCCGGATTAGTTAGAAATTTATAGTAAAATTAGCAGACGACAAATAAAAGTTCAAATATCTATGACGATTCTAAAATCTGTAGGAATCTATAAAATGAAATACACGAATTGTGTGTTTATTTATTTATGTAGTGTAATCTTAGAATCATATCTTGATTAATGTATTCATATTACCGACTTTTTCTCGTTAATATGAAGAAACGTCAAGCGATGACACTAAGAAATAAAATAATTATTGTAAATTATTGTATTCCATGAATGTTAAAATTATTTCCCTTTCATTTATTTGTTATTACATCCTTACACAAAGGGCCATAATTTGAAATGTATATTCTAATGTGTTGTGTATAAATAGCCAAGTGTTGCCAGACTATTCACACAACAGGTAGACATCTACTAGCATGGCAGAGGGTTGCCGACATTGCAGACCAACACGAGAGCTACTGACCAAATAAGGGCAGGGTTTGAGCGTTTTATACGACTTATATAAAGTCGTATTTCGGTCTAGCTAGATGGTTTTTGTTTCAAGAACCATATTATTACGTTTTTTTCTATTTGCTGCGAGGTAGATGCGTGAAGCTGGAACTACCGATCTGACTGGGTCACTCATGCAATTGAGGTAATCAGCCATCGAGATGATGAAACCTGACAAGTGTTAAAGGTTGAACACCACATGTCGTTGAATGCAACTTCCATTTCTTATATATTTCGATGGCATATGTGTATTTATTTGCATTTGAGAGAAATGTACATAACAATAGAAGGGTCGACTCTGACAAGGTTTAAATATTAACCCATTATGTATATATATGATACATGAAAGATGACATCTTTCATGAATTTGCCGGGGGAGCGTGTCAGAGTCCAGAAAGGGGACGATGATGCAGTGACATCGTTACGCCCGCCAGGCGACTTAGCTCCCAGTAGGGACGCAGTAACTTCGTTACGCCGCCAGGCGAATAGTGGTTACCGGCCTGCAAGACTGCTGGCTGACAAGCGACCAGCGGTCAAGCAAGGACGACGCTAAACGCACGCATGCCTCGTGACGTCACCTGAGGTGAGAGGCGAGTTGCGAGTTAGCGGCAGACAGCTCTGGGACTTCGACTCGGACAGACGTGTGCAGAGAGAAAGGCGTTGTGTGGTATCTGTACTGAAAGTCGAGTGTCTGGACATCTTGAGTGAGACTTGTGAGCTGTATGTAAGTGTATTGAAGTATCGAATGTATATTGTTGTGATCATCGTTCTGTATTTGATATGTGAATAAATCCATAGAACGGTGTGTCGTTGAGTCTTACGTCAAATCACGTTGTACTTGTACTGTCCCACACTGTTAGGTTAGCGAGCCAAGTTTAAGACCCTGACAGATGTATACTATATATATTTGCAGGTCAGATATGAACACGACCTATGAGGAATAGGATAAGAATTTCAAAATGAGCAATTGGAAAGCCAATTAGCAGGTGCAATGAGCATTACCTTCTAAACAGCCTGCTCAAAAGTCCTGTGGAGGTTAACTGCACAACCGCAGTTGCAAAACGCATATGTGCGCGCAATAACATCTGCCTCAGCGACGTTCCTTAAATGCCCCGTCGAACGATCTCCTCGACACACGAACCACGCTGTTCACATCGACATTCCACGCCCACTACGCCGAGTACTTCTACCCGTCTCTTCCGACGAGATTCAAACCTGCCAGAACAGGGACGGCCTTAACCACGCACAAACCCGCCACCCACAAACGATCGCTTCCTACATTCGTGGTGTGTATTCCTACTAATTGGGCCCACCACAGTGTTGTGATTACCTGTTACGGCTAGCTCTGTATTCTTTCAGCAGAGCGTTAAGAGCCCCTTTGTTGGTAGGAATCTAGTGTGCTGTGTTTGTGGTGTTTATATGGAGTGACCGTTACTAAACCGGCCTGGTCTGTGGACATGCAGAACGAGTCACCACCGAGAGATACCTTTATAAACGGCCATTCAAGATGGTAACCAAGGACATTCACTATACCTTCCAAGATAGAACTGCCATCCTCACAGCCTTCAGATCCATTCGAGTGTCTTTAACCACTTTGAGGACGGTCTGGAGGAGTCCCCACCACAGGTCTATCTCCTCATTGAATGCCAAGCTTCAAACTATAGAAGTTTTTTAGAAACAACAAGGCTGGCACAACTTTCTTGGGGTTTCGACGGCAGCTCACAACACACGTCACCAGTTTTAGTGCGTTGCCTACGATGACGTTCTTGTGCATTTCTCAGTTAGGGGATTTCCCCCTAACATTGTAAACAAGATTACATGACGTCATTCTGCTGAAATTAAGTGTCCATATGAACAAGATGTTATGAACTTCATGAATCTATAATTCTCTTTATTAGGTTTTCTGACCTGGGATCTCCCGTGGCCAAACTGAGACAGGAGATTCTCAGTCCGACAAAATGCCGAAAGGACAGATATACAGGGCATTTCGTGACACCATTAACAAAAATGAACATATGGAGGTCTGCTTCCAAACTGCCTGCAGATGATTTTGAGCACAGTATGTGGAATTATGAATTGTGTTCACTACCCGTCAGTCACAGATGCCTTAAAATAATAAATGACATATAAAATAAATTAGAACTATATAAATATACCAAAATGATTTCGTTCATTTCACTGTTTGAGAAACTGTGAATATACTATGCAACTATGAACCTATATATGTCAACAGACATAATAAAAGGTACAGGTAGCACCATAGTGTTTAGGTATTAACAGATTTTAGATAAAAGCACATTGATGTAGGGTGGCCAGTTCCATTCCTCCCCCACCCTAGCTTCCCAGACAGTTCCTGTAGAATTCTGAAAATTATCTGGCACCCACTTTATGAGGCTGGGTCTACTACAGAGCTGAAAAGTTGCAAAAATGAACCCTGCCACTGCTGGAGTCTGAACCCAAACCCATCATGGTAAAACGTGGTGGTCATAGTAATACGGCAACATTTTAATAAAGATCTAATTTGGCAAATTAGTAAGTGTTGGGGGGCAATTTTTTAGGTCACATAACCTTTGTACTCTGCAACAATAGGCTTTCTATCCAGGTCTATGTCTAGGAGTTTCCATGTTGGCTATCTAGCTATGTGTGATTCATTCATGTGGGTTAGTGGTGATCTGGCACTTCGAGAGACTTGAGAGCCAATGACTCTTGGCTATTCTCATATTGAAGGTTTGTTTTAGGAAGGTTTTCAGTCTCAAATTGGTGTTGGACGTGCTAGTGGAGTTAAGAATGAGCCATGGACTGTGGCAAAATACCTCTAAGTCGTGTGCATTCATCATGTCTGACGGCAAAATTCCAGCTCCAAGCCTTCATGTTGCCGAACCATTTGAACTAACAGGAAAAGTGGCGATGGTGAGTAAAACCAGACTGCTTTAGATGTATACATATATAAATACATGTGCATATACAAGTGTATGTATCCAAACTCGAGTAAGACAAGTCTACCCCAGCAAACAATTTACTGATGACAAAGGAAACTTGATGGGAGGCGCACCAGAGCAGTCAGGACGCCACACACAAACCCAAAGGAAATGTTATGGTGATGGCCCTATGATGGACTCTCAGGCAGCAGTACCTGGCCCTATGCCTCAAAAGAGCCCAACCACAGTAAATCCAGGTTCTTCTCGATGTCTTGTGGAGCAAGGGGGCACGAGAACAGAGCATCTGACCATGTTAAACAAGAACTCAAAATAATGTGTAGCAGTATGTGTATATTGGGTGGGAAAAACTACAGCACGCTTGAGCATCAGGATGGAATGGGAAGAAAGATGCTCAAGTCGTGACGTAGTTTGTTGTTAGGAACCAGTCAACATCTGGGCCTGGAACTGAGAAGACGCCATGTTGTATGAAGCTTATAGAAGTTGTCATCAAGATGAAATAAATCTCTATTTATACTAAAAAAAAGAACTCGTCAGTCCTATTTATCTGTGCGCTGTTACAAAGGGCTGAATTGGTGCCCACGACACAGGATACGAACTTGGAATGTCGCGGAATCACAATATGCTGTCCAGGTCGAACATCGAACTAGAATCAAAGTTTTGAAGATCTCGTTCTGTTTACATCAAATACCCTGAGACAGAATTACGGCACACGGTTCTATACTTATGTTGAACGGAAAAGAAGCGAAGTTGATAATTGGCCACTATGTCGTATGTGAGAATTACAGCAGCCAAAAGCCCGGCTAGGGGTGGTTGTCTGTAAACATTTTTCAGAGTCCTCGCTGCTATCAAGAATCCTAGATGTATAGGCAGTCGTTGTCACCTGAGTTATGAAAGCCGGCTTGCCAGAGTGAGTTCCTGTACAGTGGTGATCATCTCGCTGAGCAAAAGACTGTATAGAGAAAGACCAGCACGTTTTTTCTGGTTCGTTTGAAATAAGAGACTCAGGAAAAAAGAAACCTTCAAGGCAAGTCAAATCAAGTAGAAACTTTTTACTAACAGAGCAGTTGTCTACTTCTCGTTAAGATAGATTGCCTGGAGCGAACTAAAAGCCGCAGAATCCTGACCTTGAGACTTTTTGAAAAATAAGAAGAAATGAAAAACTCATTAATAGCAGCGATACCGCTAAAGAACTCTCGGAAGTGGGAGAGGCAGACTGGGCTGCCAACCTACTGAAATTATCGCTTTCCTGAATTACACCGATTCTCAAGACGTCGCTTTGATGTGCAAGTCTGGTAATGGCCCAACCAGGGGTTGAAGTTACTGACGTTGAGAATTAAGTAGGACGGAGAATAGTGGCATTATGATGATTGAGAATGAAGTAAGAAAGTAGTTGAATTGTGAAAGTCCTGTTGAGTAATTCGTCAGATTATGCGTTGTCCGTGCGTGAATATAAGAGTGGACACGTCAGGTTGTCGAGATCCGAGAGTAGTAGTGAGATGAGAGCGAGGTTGTGTATCACTGTCTGAGCAAACAAAATACGAATAACGTGTGAATATGCGAAGAGTGGCTGATAAGTGACGTTGATAAAACGTGGAACATAGAGTATGCGAAAATTGAGAGGTAGAAAGAACATGATTAGAGAATTGTGATGTCTTTTGTGTGGAATATCTGAAGTTAGACAGAATTAATGATAATGGTATGACAGGATGACGGAATGAGAGTTAACATTCTGAATGACGTTTCATAAAACATGTTTAGTATTGTTGATAGGGACATGTCGAAGCATGAATGATTAATACTGAGAAATGAGAAAAGTGAGGTCTGCTGTCAGTTATAAGTGGCGTGGGTTGATGTTCTGGAAGAATCCCGATAAATAGGAAGAGGAATGAAAGATACGGAAGTAAACAAGATTAGATAAATGAATGTTGGAGAACGTGTTCCGATAAGTGTGACTGGTTTAACTATCATCGCGGTGCAAGAACGCTAGGAGAGACTTGAGGATAGCTTAGAGTAGTCGTGGTGAGATGTTGGAAAGTAATGATACGTTAGTGAATTGCGTCGGGTAGACGAGAAACTTAAAAGTAGAAGTTATTGGTACAGTAGGTAGATGTATTGGTGAGAGGTCTATAGTAAATAGACAAAATTTTTGCTGGTCGTAGTAGGGTGGAGATACCGTAGTTAACGGTAGTGATTAAGTAGTTGTAGTAATACTTGGAACAAATCCAAGGGAAACAATTGGTGTGCCGAGCCACAGGTTCCATTGGTAGATAGATGACTGGTAAATGACAATGAGATAGTCGTCACACTAGTAATAGATAAAATGAGTTGACCTGTAGTTACAGTGCTTGTTTAAGATGATATTCCAGATATTGTGATGTGATAGGAGTTAGTCTGGTAAAAGATAGAAAATTGTGAGGGGAGAGAATCAATGAAAGTACGGTCATTGTTGATTAATGATTTTTGTGTGTGGAGAGAACAGATATTGTTCTAAATTATGAGAATAGTCTGTAGGTAACAGATATATATATATATATATATATATATATATATATATATATATATATATATATATATATATATATATATATATATATATATATATATATATATGTATATACGTATTTTGGCATTGATGCTTGGCATTGAGTTGTTTTGTTTTATAACAAAATAGGCATGACTTGGGTCATTGGTTCGTATAGGGGGCCAATGTTGTTTGGTCACTTTAAGTAGTTAATTCTATGTGAATTATTTTTTTTTAAAGACCTTCTCTTTAGCGAGAAGACAGTTGTTTTTATTGAAATTGAGCTTTCAATGCCTCATATATAAAAATTTTTTGCTTGATTTGGTCCTGTAAAATGATTGTTATTATTTTAGAATAGGGTTATTGTGTTCTTAGACTTTTGCGTACAAACTATTGGTCCGTAAAAGAGACCAGTAGTATTAGGTAACAATAGATTAGGATGTATGTTGTATTATTTTAATATATGTTTTTCTTTGAATGAGTTCATACCTTTAATTGATATGAGGGGAAACATAAATGATGTTATAAAAAAATATGATATGATATGGGGGTATGATATCCTGTTGTGATTTTATTTCGCTGTTTTCTATGTTAAATAGTAGTTAATTAAGTTATGTTTAATTTACATGGTTTTGTCTAGAATAAAGACAATACATGGGGCTTTAATTGGGACCCTTCGTTCAGAAAATAGTAATAAACTACTGTGGACTAGTAGAGAGACACATCATCTTTGTGAATAATGTGTTCATGGGTATATTATATTGCTGTGATAATCAGCATAATGAGGTTGATGTGGTTATGAAGTAGTAGAAACATATACCGGGGATGGTTATGGGAAAGTTAGAGTTACACTAAAGTCAGCATTGATTGGAAATATATGGATTGGAAGCCATATGGGGGAAGAAAAGATTAATGAATATAGCAGTGGGGTAAATGAGGGAAAAGTTTTGAATATAGTCAGAAGACCCATGATATACATTCATAAGAGACACGAGATTGCTGGCTTATAGAAGAAGAAGTGGGTAACGTGTTACCCCAGGCAAATAGTAAAACATGAATTGAATCCATGTTTGATTAGACACTGTGGATAGCAGTACAATAGTTGTAAGTGTGAGAAATGAACATTGTGAAGACATAATGACATGGGGTTTTTGAGGGTCCGTGATATATGGACTGAGATAGAATAAAGTTAGTTGCAAGCAATCACACACATGAGTTCAGGGGTAGTATATTGTTGCTGTTGATAACGGCATAAGTGGAGGTTTTAGTAGATATGCCCATAATAAATGGACAGTAAGGGGTCGCTGAAAATTTCGGCAAGATTAAAAGAGATGATATGTATTGGGACAGGTCTTAAGGGATGATGGACCTTTTTAATTGTGTCCTCGGGATGTGTTTTGTGGTTGACATTACAATGCGAGGTTGAGGTAAGGTTCAGAGCTATAAAATTAGTAGTGTCTGTAATATATAGACACTTGGGAGTAAATAATATTTTTGATGCTGTAGATAGCAGCGTAAAAGGTTACCATAATAAGTGGTACTGTAGGAGATATAATTATTGTAGACTTTATTACATAAAGTCTCAAATGACATAGGGGGGTAAAGGAGTGTGTGGTTTAGGTGAGTGCGGTTTTTGTGTGGAAGAGTTCTACTTCTTTGAATCTCCGGTGCGCACCGATTCTTTGTCTTTCTATCATGTGCGAGTGTTCTCAGGTTGATTGAAAGTAGAGAATTAGTAAGTAATGTTGGTGATGACAATAGGGAGTTGGTATAAGAAGAGTACAGTGTTTGAAATTTTAAGCGGATTGCTTATGAAGAGAAGAAGGAGTGTTTATTTCAAAAAGGTAACCATATGTATTATGATGTATTGTATGAAGTTGAGATTTAAATGTTATTGAGGATATGTAAATAATATGTGTTATGTTTGAAGAGTTCATAGTCGTTTACTATGTGGCAGGGGAAAGAGTTACGAATAGATTGTTTTACTTAAAATAAAGTTGGTTTGGGGAAGATTAGAGGAGTTGTGGGAGGTAAGGAAAGAGGGGGAATAGAGTAAGGGGATTGGGAGTAAAGACTTTTTAAGGGAAAAAGTCTTTCGAAAACATAGGAAGGTGTAGCAGTATGTGTATATTGGGTGGGCAAAACTACAGCACGCTTGAGCATCAGGATGGAATGGGAAGAAAGATGCTCAAGTCGTGACGTAGTTTGTTGTTAGGAACCAGTCAACATCTGGGCTGGAAAGAGAGAAGACGCCATGTTGTATGAAGCTTATAGAAGTTGTCATCAAGATGAAATAAATCTCTATTTATACTAAAACAAAGAACTCGTCAGTCCTATTTATCTGTGCGCTGTTACAAATGCACTGAAATACAAGCGTTAGCAGTCAAACAGAAATAAGCCTAGAAAAATTCCCGAATGAAGAACAAGTCAATGTGTGTTGCTTTCAAAATTAGAGGCTACCAGTGCTACTGATCTAGCTGAAAAGACAGTGAAAGATTGGAATACTGACTCATAAAGAATAATATCACTGATTCCCACACTGAAGTATAAATGGAAGGGGTGGAGTACCAAACCCAGACAGAAAACACAGATATACATCTGATCAATTACTAGTGTCTAAATTATTACCCTCGGACATTAGATACAACCCCAGCAAATAAAAATGATTGTGTGTGGAGATTTTAACAGCCACTCACAGAGTTGGTGCTATGACCACATGAATCAGAGACGAGAGAGACTGGGGGACTGGCAGGATGGGAATAGATTTATCCTGACAAACCACCCACCTTCTACTCGAGACCATGGCATATCATGACTACACCTGAACTAGGTTTTCACTCACCAGACCTGAAGTGGAACATCTCAAGAGTTGTTTGGAAACAACTCAGAGGCAGTGACCACCAGCCAATATTTCTAACAGTAAAAAATGAGGCCGTAAGTGAAAGCAGCTCCTTACTGATGCAAAACTACTAGAAAGAGACTGGACAATGTACAAACATTGCACCAGTATATTGGTTGGAAATCTGAACACAGATAAAGATGTAAATAAAGACATTGAAGAGCTCAGCAAATGCACACTATAGGTGGCACAAGAATCAATACTGGAACACTGATTTACAGCAACTGCATAAACATGGGGGAAAATGAAGAAAGCAAGCAGAAATCAAACCAAGCCAAGAAACCACAATAAAATGTAGCAAGAAAATTCAAATTCCAAACAGCAAGTAGCAAGTTAGATAGAAAAGCTGTCAGGAGAAAACAATCTCTGAACTTTGAAAGAGACACAAGGAAGTTGTAGGAGCTAGTAAACCAACTTAACGACAAGGACATGGGGAGAAACTCTCTCGCCTGAGTCCATCTG
Organism: Cepaea nemoralis; assembly: GCA_014155875.1. NCBI lineage: Eukaryota > Metazoa > Mollusca > Gastropoda > Stylommatophora > Helicidae > Cepaea > Cepaea nemoralis. Next base: position 560,796 of record JACEFZ010022168.1, read on the forward strand.
AGTCCTATGGCAAGACAAGTCAAGATGGCTGGAGATGAATCCCGGTGCAGTGGATGACCAAGGCACTCTACGTGCCTTGCCGTGCTCAAACATGACATATCTATGCAAACCTTCTAAACTAGAGAAACAACAGTGGAAACTGGACCAATGAGTGAACTAAAAAAGAAAGACATGTAGTTTATACAAGAGACAACATTGCAGACATAGACAATCAATTTCTAGAGAATGAAAGATGGGAGGTTTTCACAAGTAGGTTTTTTTTCGCATTAGAGTGAATGAAAGTGGCTGGCCGATCACCTGAAATGTTAAGCTTCCCTTCAGGAGATATAGGTTCAAAACCCTGATTACATGTGGATGTTTTCTTTTGAAAAAAAGATCAAACAAAAGAAAAGCAAAAAGAAAACACTAACCTGCACAGTTCGTGGTGACTGCACTAGCCAAGCGACCTTAATTCCTCGGGCTGAAGACTCCTCTGTCCTACACCGCAAGGTACTATAGGCAGTAGATGATAAGAGTAATCCTTAACTTAGTTACACTTAGTAACTCACATGTGTGCAAGCATAATTCATAGTTATAGTATGTTTTAAGTAACAAGTTACTATTATTTTTTTAAACTATCATTAGCACATTGGTACTTAATTAACAAAAAAAACAAGATGTTTCAAAGAATCCATGTGGCCGTGAGTTAAATGTGTCACAATTAAAGAGAGATTTTTCTATATGGACCCCATCATACTCAGAAAATGAATTTTCATGGTGATATTTTTTACATTACGCCTAATCATTTTTAAACTAAATTTGTTATGTTAAAAATGTTAATGTTGCATTAGTTTGATCATGTTTTTCAAATTGTGTATTCACTAACGGGTACCACCACAGTTACACAGGCCTCGAAAAACCAAATCCAGTATTTTTAGTTTTAGTCGTTGGATCAACATCACGGCACATGGTTTAACCCATAAGTGCTCCGTTTTCCTCCTAACTCAAACTTGAGTTTGTAGAAACTCAGCTCAATGCACGAACTCCGTTGCATCGGCGAGGATCCTGAAATGCTCTGGGTAGATTTTTAACTCGAAATTTTGCTCGGGCAGCGCCGTTAGGCTACTCTTTTTCGATTTCCAACTGCCAAGGGATTTTTTACGTGCGCAACAATACACACGGGCGTCCGATCTCACCTACCCAGAGACCAGGGGAAATTACTGGAAGTCCCAGTGGATTTTTTAAATAAATCCTGGTCCTCACCGGGGCCTGAACCCGGGACCTCCAGCACTCGAGGCGGACACCATACCTCGAGACCACTTAGCCCCCTTAGATCAAATCCAATGATAGCTCAATGAGGCCTGTATAGTGTATTGTATATAAATTCTAAGTGGAGATATTCACATTTGAGTGTTGGGATTTGAACACTTTTTCAGGATTCGGCTCAGCTCTCGTTTGTGTCCTAATTAAAGTGACAGCTTCGATTTTTCAAGGCGTATATATCTGTGGTGGTCTCATTAGTAAATACCCAATCTGATAAACATGATCAGAATTAGCTAGCAATAGCACGTGTGTGGACAACGCTTGAGTTAACGAAAGAACACAAAAATGATACACAATGAATGTCGCAGAAACTTCAAACACTCGAATCGGAATCCGGAATGGAATTGAATAGTTCACACCAGAAATCAACTAGAAAACAAATATGTGGAAGTAGGTATTTATACTATTTAACATTCAATTTGTTGATCAAACTACTGCTTGTATACCTAGATAAATAATTAAATTAAATATTCTTTGTGTTTTACCTGTTTTATTGTACTGTTTCTTGTTCGTTGGCAGACTTGGGTTGAACCGTTCTTCAGCAATCCTACTGTATATGTTTACAGTTTTCTCATTCGTCCAGTTCACTATTCCGATTTGTCGAAAAAAAAGAAACTTTCCACCTCGTTCAAACCTGCCTCAATGACGTTGGTTATTGTTGTGATGGTTCAGATCCCTAGTCGTATTTCGTAGTTTTATTCCGACCACATTTTTTAACATAACTTCCGCTTGCTGTTAGACGACCTCCTTCTTCGTATTTTATTTGATTCTGCCAATAAGTAAATACTTTTGATTTGTTCTTCTTTTGCCCTTTCCGTTTAGATGTAACCCATGCCCACCGGGCCATCAGGCGAGCGTCTAGCCATTATGCTACTGCGTATCCAGTATAATATATCTTTCATCATCATGTTCCATGCCGGTAAGCATAGGCGGTCATGGTTTGCCATCTCACTCGATCACCAGCGTCGTGGATCAGCTCAGTGTTCATGTCTCGACAATACAACGTGGCCACGCCATCCAGGTATTTACTTCTCTGTCCTCCCCTTGTTTTCTTCCCCTCGATCTTACCAGTTGTCACCAAGTTCTCCATTTTATTTATTCTTATTACGTGACCAAAAAACTGTGACTGTCTACGTCTAATTTCTCTAATTGGTTTATGGTTTCCATTTGTTTCTTGACATATTGTCATCTTGACGCAGGCAATGAATTACCTGGGGATACGTATTGATCGAAGCCTTGCTTATAATGAGAACATAGACCATTTGATAACAAAGGCCGGAAAGGGGGGGGGGGGGTTGGCTGCGATGCGGGTGATGACTGCAGCAAACTGTGAGCAGCGCCATCTATGTCTTCTATACGAGGGGCTGGTCATGTCTGTTTCTGAATATGCGATCCTGCCTCTCAGCCGTAAGCAGATAGAAAGGATGGAAAAGATACAAAACGAAGCTAAGCGCATTATTCTTGGATGTACAAGAGATACAGCATGCAGGGCGATGCGCTACCTTTTTGATTTTCCAACCATTGAAGACTGACTACAAATATGCAGAGCATGTGCCTACCTCAGAGTTAGCGCAAACACAACATCCACTGCACAGTGAAATTAGGAAAGTGAAGGGCAGCAGGTTAAAAAGAGGAAGGTCGTGGATGGGTCAAACCGAAGACATTCTTCAACAGGTGTGTTCACTGGAGGACTTAGAACCTGGCTAGGAGTGGGTACAAGTGCTGTGGATGCGGAAGTACAGGCGTTGATTTTCGAGAATTCGTTAGACGGTGATGATGTCATTTACACAGATGGGTCCGTCGTCCGACATGTGAGAAGCTCATGGGCATTTACAGCGCGGGCCGGAGGGAGAATTGTGAAGGACTCTTGTGCGTTTGTTGAGACCACAAGTAGCCTGACTATGGAAGTCATGGCAGTAAGTAAAGCAATAACATGGCTCGAGACACAGACATTCACTAGAGCATGTGTCATTAGCGACTCAATGAGCATGCTCGAGAGGATAAACATGAGGTGGATCCGAAGAGACATTCTGAATTACTCGAGAAGTAAGACTTTTGGGAGAACCAAGTGATGACTGCGAATCTACAACAATGGTCAGCCTGCGAGAACAGCAAATTAAAAGAGGTGTGGCCAAACAAGAACACTACACAGGAAGTCAAAGAAGATTGATAAACCAAATCAGAAATGGTGTCGTTAGCCGCTACACGCTGCGGGATTTGCTGAGTAGGGGATCCGAACACTTATGAACTGAACGGTTCGATGTGCAATGAGGCTGATCTGTCGACTAACTAACTAACTAACTAACTAACTAACTAACTAAGCAACTAACTAACTAACTAACTAACTAATTAACTAACTAACTAACTAACTAAGTAACTAACTAACTAAGTAACTAACTAACTAACTAACTAACTAACTAACTAACTAAGTAACTAACTAACTAAGTAACTAACTAACTAACTAACTAACTAAGTAACTAACTATCTAACTAACTAACTAACTAACCAACTAACTAACTAACTAACTAACTAACTAAGTAACTAACTAAGTAACTAACTAACTAACTAACTAACTAACTAACTAACTAAGTAACTAACTAAGTAACTAACTAGGTAACTAACTAACTAACTAACTAACTAAGTAACTAACTAAGTAACTAACTAACTAACTAACTAACTAACTAAGTAACTAACTAACTAACTAACTAAGTAACTAACTAACTAACTAACTAACTAACTAACTAAGTAAGTAACTAACTAACTAAGTAACTAACTAATTAACTAACTAACTAACTAAGTAAGTAACTAACTAACTAACTAACTAACTAACTATTTGTTTCTAGTTGGACTTGGTTATTGGTTTTTCTGTCTGTCCATGGTATTCTTTGCATTCTCCTCAGAAACCATATTTCCACAGTGTGAGGTTTTGATAGAATCAATCCCGAAATGAACAACCAATGTGTGATGGTTTTAATAGAATCAGCCTCCCCCTTACAAGCACCCAATACCGTGAGGTTTTAAGTGGGAGGTGAACATTACAGAAGCTCAGATGGGTGAGGTTCTATAAAATATATCTATATATGATAGATACAGGGTATGATTTGGTAAGTTGTCTAGAGGCATCCCTAATGGGATAGATAATCATTCCAGCAAACCCCTTTGGAGGAACCATGTAGAAGTGGCTCATCGAATATACCCACAGTGAGAAATTAGACTTAAGTTTAAATTCACCACAGAATTATTAATAAAGATAATTCCTCTTCCAGGCTATAGAGATCCTGGCAATTAGCCACAGTAACCGAGGAAACTGCTTCCTCACCTATATTGTTAACTGTGCTCTGGTCGCCAACCTCATTATAGATCTCCATTTAAATTCACCACAAGTGACACATGTCAATTAGACATTTGGACAATTGGACATTTTGGACACTTGACAACATCTATACAGGACCTTCACAATTCACTGCCATCAAAACAGTTGTATATGGCATTCACCATGAAAGATACCCTACAACAGTTGACAAGACATTTACAAAGTAATGTACTTTACAACCGCTGTACAAGACCTTCACATGGGACATGTACTTTAAAACACTGTATTCAACACTACCATACTTTTATTAATAAACTGTAGGGGCCGAGCGAAGACCCAGGTTCAACATTGATTACACAACACTTCAACAAAAAATAAATGAATAAAACAAGTATCATGCAATGTTAATCATGTAATGAAAACATAGGGTTCAACCCCCCCCCCCCCCCCCCCCCCAAAAAAAAAGAAAAAAAAAGAAACACACACACACACCAACAGACCACCAATCAAAATACTAACTCTCCTTCATCCTACACCTCTAATCTATAAAACTCCCCCATCACACAGTCATAACTAAATCCATAGAGTCTTCCACAGAGTCACTGGAAAAAGAGATTTTACTTATGGGGCAATATATAGAGTCATATAGATCTGTCCTGTGAAATATAAGTTCCAGGTTGCAGCTTTACTCATGATATACCTCATTCAGTTAATTCCCTCCTGTGAAATAATCCTTGAAAAATTAACTATGATAAATTCCCAATGGTGAGAAGACTGCCTCAGAAGCCGACGACTGGAGTCAGTCAGTAAGTAGAGCATCTACTCCTAAGGGTGTCAGATCCCTATAAATTAGCCCATAGGACGAAGCCCGACTATAGGACAAGGGACACATGGGTTAAAACTGTACAGGGACAGACCGGACGATATGAGTTAATTAGAAGACCGTTAGCAACAACGGGTGGACTAACCTCGAGGACTGACCCAGAGGTGAAGGACAAAACTGAGACGCAGTACTGGCCACGGCAAACCACAACCCAGGTGAGGTTGCACGTGGTGCTTCACCACGGGATAGACTACCGAGGCCAAAGGCTCAGGGATTGATTTGAATTGATCATTATTTTCAAAGGGTAACAAATTGGTCGCGTAGGCCCATCTTACATTCGGCCCTTCCAATCACTCATCTTTCGTTCATCAACAGTGCATGATGCATTCACAAAGGGAAAAAAATTGTCAAATGAATGTTGTAAGCATAAACAATGCATATTCTCATGTTATGTGACACATCCCCCCTCCCACACACACATCCCGCACCAACCCACACACACATCCCTCACCTACTCACACAACCCCCACTCACCGCACATCCCCCACTGATCCCTCCACCCACTCACAGAATCCGCCACCAACACAGACATCTCGCACCCACCCACACACACATGCTCCACCCACTCACACACCCTCCAACCACACACACATACTCCTCATATACGCAAATCCCGCACCCTCACCCACTCACACATCAACCACCCATACCCACACATCTTTCCGTCCACACACACATTTCCGCGCCCACCCGCACATTTCACAACCACCAACACACCCTAACAACCACACACACATCCCCCACCGACACACATTCCCCACCAACACACACACATCTCCCACGCAAACACACATACCCCACCTACCAACACTCACATATCACCCACCCGCCAACACCCACACATCCCACTACCCACCAACACCCACGCAAACACACCAACCCAAACACAAATCCTCCTCCCACACATCCCTCACTTACCCACCCACACGCCACATCCATACTCACATCATTCCAACCACCAACCCACTCATCTCCGCATGCACCTACACATCCCCCACAAACCAAAACCTCCCCACCCACCCCTCACATCCCCCACCCACACACTACTCCCATACTCTAACACACATCTCCCACCCACTCACACACACACAATCCACACATACACTCAATATCCACACATACCCTCAATGCTCAGATAGACAAATAGGGAGACTGGACCAAGCTGTAGACAGAGACGCATTTGTTTGGACAATGCTTGAATGAGTGAAGAAGTGACAAGAGCCTGGGGGTGTCTGCCACAAGTTGTATGTGTGTGTGCGCTGACTGCGAACGCGAGTATATAGTTAGAAGAATATAGAGCGTACATGAATTGTGATGTCATGTTATTCTTATGAATTGTGCATTGTGCTCACCAGTTCTCTACATTAGAGTCTACCAAGGTGAAATTACAGACCGCTTCTTTATTGATACTCTGTCAAAGTGAGTTTCTAGCAAAATTCGCACAAACTCAAATGTGCCAAGTTTCTGTAAAGAAACCTTTGTCTAAAAGGACAAAAAGAAACTCACCGTCAGACGACCCGACGGCAACATACACACTCTAGATACTACAATATATATATATATATATATATATATATATATATATATATATATATATATATATATATATATATATATATATATATATATATATATATATGTGTGTGTGTGTGTGTGTGTGTGTGTGTGTGTGTGTGTATTAACAACTATGCCTAACACAGTTTACATAGATGTAACAGATTTTTGTTAGACTGTACTGTACTAATTTAAATCCACTTCCAAACACTACACGACCCACCGACAAAGCCATCAACAGAAACTAATATCTCTTCTATCCACAGCAGATGATAATCAAAATTAAAGACAACATCGTAACCGGTGACCCAGTGGGCTAAGAAAAAACGACAATGCAGCTTAAATAAGATAAGTACTTTATATTGTTCATTGCATTTCTAGATGAGCACTTCATTTTTCATAAGCCTGTTACATTGTGTTTTGTATATATTATTACTGGCCATGCCGGCTTCCTGGCCTATAGGTTAGCGACTTTTCTCCGTAATCTCGTATACTCTCGTAGGTAACGTGACGACGGTGAGAATTAGCAGTGGTTCGAATCGCGTCGGTAACTTAGGGGTATGTGAGTCGGCTGCTCAGAAAGCAATGGCAAATTACTGAACGTAATCTTGCCAATAAATCAACAATCAGCTGAAATATGCTGATGTTGACAGCGATGTCCTGTAAAGGATATGCAAAACATGACTTGACATATATTAATTGATGCAAGGGAAATAACTCATCATTTTCGGTTAATCACAGATTAATAGATATTTCCAACAATGTCTACTTTAAACGATTGTATTGACGCAGGAATAAAATTAAGGCGACAAGGCGACAAACTAATAGAATGGAGCGAGGCCAAATTTAAAGATATCAAGGACAGACAAGAGAGGGCACAGGAACGCGAGCACAAAAAGTATTTGGCAGAAATGGCATCGAAAGAATCAGAATTAACAGCTAAACAGAAAGAGAAAGAATTAGAGATGGCAGCTAAACAGAAAGAGAAAGAATTAGAGTTACAAACTTTTTGATAGGTGGATTCCATAACGGAGACACAATGAAGACTATTAACACATCCCACTTGGTGAAGATTCCTGACAATATGACTGTCAGTGTGAAGTCACGTAGTGTAACTGTCACAGCACCTAGGGGAACCCTATTGTGCAATTCCCGTCACCTGCCAGTTGACATTTTATTGCATTCCCCTAAACAGTTGAAGGTGGAGAATAGGTTTGGCAAACACAAAGAGTTGGCTGCAGTCAACACCGTGTGCTCTCATGTCCAGAACATGATTAAAGGAGTCACTATGGGATTTCTGTACAAGATGCGTGCTGTGTATGCTCACTTTCCCCTCAACGTGGTGGTCTCTAATGCTAACACCAAGGTTGAGATCAAGAACTTCCTGGACGAGAAGTACACTCACCATGTTGAGATGTTGAAAGGAGTCTCATTCAAGGCATCTGGCAACAAGGACGAGTTCATCCTGGAGGGAAATGACATTGAATTGGTTTCAAGATCAGCTGCCCTTATCCAGCAGTCCACAGCTGTGAAGAAGAAGGATATCCGTAAATTCTTGGATGGAATCTATGTGTCTGAAAAGACAACTGTTGTTCAGTAACAGACAGAAAATAAAGTTGTTTTAATGTGAAAAAGAAAATACAAGCGAAGAAAATAGATGCTGATACCCAACTAAAAATTAAACAGTTGGAGGTTGAAACTCAGACTAATATAGCAACTTAGAAATTGGAGATTAAAGAACAAGAACAAAAATTGAAAAAATACCAGAGCATAGTAAAACCGTTTAGCCAAGGGGATAGTATTTCAGCTTGGACTCAAAACTTCGAAATCTTAATGGACACCATGAAATACCAAACGACCAGGGGCATAATTTATATGAGAAACCTTGCTCCTGAACTATTAAAGGCAATAGAGACTATTCATCAAGAGTTAAGAAGGACTATGACTCGTGTTTGTAGGAGCTGATTTCAACCTCTTGGCGCTGCAGTTTGGACTTGGACTTTTGCTGCTGCTGCTGATAAACAAACATTATGAAACATAAATATTTATGGCACGTCACAGGACACGGAAATCCAGAAAAGGTACCGATTTACACATGACCGCAACAGATAATTTACACATGACAACAACAGATAATTTACACATGACAAAAACGTAATTTACACATGAGAGACAGATAATTTACATATGACAACAAAAGATAATTTACGCATGACAGAAACATATAATTTACACATGAGAGCTACGGATAATTTATACATGACAGTAACATATACTTTACACATGACAGCACCAAATAATTTACACATGACAGCAACAGCTAAAATACACACGACAGCAACAGATAATTTACATTTGATAGTACCAGATAATTTACCTTTGACAGCAACAGATAATTTACACATGACAGCACAAGATAATTTACGCATGAAAGCAGTAGGTAATTACACATGACAGCAACAGTAATTTACACATGACAGCAACAGATAATGAACACTTGATAGCAACAGACAATCTACACATAACAGCAACAGACAATCTACACATGACAGCAACAGACAATCTATACATGACAGCAACAGACAATCTATACATGACAGCAACAGACAATCTACACATGGCTGCAACAGATAATTTTAAAATGACAGCAACATATAATTTACAAATGGCAGGAACGGATTGTTTACACATGACAGCAGCAGATAATTAAAACATGACATCAACATATAATTTACACATAACAGCAAAATACAATATACACATGACAGTAACAGATAATTTACACTTGACAGCAAGTTATAATTTACACTTGACAGAAACAAATAATTTACACATAACAGCAACAGGTAATTTACACATGATAGCAACGGATAAGTTACACATCATAGCAACAAATAATTTATACTTCACAGCAACGGAAAATTTACACATGATATCAACATTTAACTTACAAATGGCAACAACAGATAATTTGTACATGACAGCAACAGCTAAATTGCACATGACAGCAACGGGTAATTTACAGCAACAGGTAATTTACAGCAGCACTTAATTTACGCATGACATCAACAGGTAATTTACACATGAAAGCAACAGATAATTTACACATGTAGACAACATATAATGTATACTTGACTGCAACAGATAATTTACACTTGAGAGAAACAGATAATTTACACTTGACAGCAACAGATAATTTACACTTGACAGCAACAGATAATTTACACTTGAGTGAAACAGATAATTTACACATGATAGCAACAGATAATGTACACTTGACAGCAAGGATAATTTACACATAATCCATCCATCCATCGTGTGTCATGTCGATAAGCGTCTGCGGTCATATTTTGCAATCTCATTCGATCACCAGATTCGTGGATCAGCCCCGTGTTCCTGTCTCGACTATGCCACGTGGCCAAACCATCCAGGTATTTACTTCTCTGTCTTCCCCTTGGTCTCTATCCCTCAATCTTGCCAGTTGTCACCAAGTTCTCCAAGTCATTTCTTCTCATAACATGCCCAAAAGATTGTGACTGTCTACGTCTAATGACTCTAATCAGTTTACGGTCTTCATTTGTTTCTTGAAGGACTTGTTCATTGGATTTTCTGTCTCCCCATGGTATTCTCTGCTCATTGTCCATGCTTCACATCCATACAAAAATACAGGTTCTATGTAGCACCTCAACAATCTTTTTCTCGTTTCAATTGATATCTTTTTAATTGGTCAGTATCTTTTTCATCATGCAAAAGGCTACCTTCGCAATGGCAATTCTTGTTCTAATCTCTTCAGGGCATCTCCCATCAGATTTTATGACTGTTCCAAGATAACAGTACCGATTAACTTGTTTAAGAATATGCCCATTTACTCGTATATCACATCATGGTGTTTCCTTCTTCCCAGTGACGACCATAATCTGTGTCTTCTTACTATTCAGTTCTAACCCTAGTTGCTCACAGTGTGCAATAACCGCTTTTACTAAATGTTGCAGGTCTTGTTCATTGTCTGCAACCAAGATTGTATCACCTACATATCAAATGTTATTGATGTATCTTCCCCCAAATGTTGATTTCTTCTATATCTTCTATATTTCTGAAAATATTTTCTCTGTACAGGGAAAAAAGATGTAAAGAAATTACACATCCCTTTACATTACACACATTGGCCTACTTCATTATCAATTCTGATGGCAGCTTGTTGATTCCAATGTATGTTTTTTTACAAGTCTAAGGTCTTTTCCATCAATTTGTCGATCTTCAAGCATCCATATCATGTCGACATGTCTCACTTTATAGAAAGCCTTTGTGTAGTCAATAAAGTAAAGATATAGATCTTTGTTTACTTCTATAGAACGTTCAATTACAGTTCTCAGTATATACACACCATTTACTGTACCATCGCCTTGTACAAACCCACATTGTTCTTCTCATATTTCGGGTTGTATGTTCTTCCTGTCTCTTTGCATGATAATTCTCAGCAAAATCTACGTGATGTGGCTCATTACACTAATTGTTCGATGTCGATCACATTCCAGGTTCCTGATTTCTTCGGGATTGCAAGAAATATAGAATTACATAATTCAGGAGGTATATATCCAGTATCATATATTTCGTTCTTTGAAGGCATTGATCATTTCAATTGTGATGTTATTTGTACCTGGTTACACATGATAGCAACATATAATTTACACATAACAGCAACAGATAATTTACACATGACAGCAACAGATAATTTACACATGACAGCAACAAGTAATATACACATGACAGCAAAGGATAATGACGAGACAGAGAGCTAGAGAGTGAGAGAGGGAGAGCGAGTGCGTTGTAGAGAAAGAGAGAGTGACAGAGAGAGCAAGAGAGAGGGGGTTAGAGCGAGCGAGCGAGAAAGAATGAGAGAGCGGACGAGAAAGAATGAGAGAGAGAGCTAGAGAGAGAGAAAGAGAGAGAGAGAGAAAGAGTGAGAGAAAGAAAGAGCAAGAGAGACATGTCGAGAGAGAAAGGTATCTAGAGAGAGATAGTGAGAGATGAAGTTAGAGACCAAGAGAGAGAGAGAAAGAGAGAGAGAGAGAGAGAGAGAAAGAGAGAGAGAGACAGAGAGACAGCGCGAAAGGAGAGAGAGACAAGAACGTAAGAGAGAGAGAGCAAGAAAGAATGAGAGAGAGAGAGCGCGCAAGAGAGCAAGCGATTGAGAGAGCGAGAGCAAAAGATTGAGAGAGAGTGAGAGATAGAGCGAAGAGAGGCAGAGAGTGAGAGAGAGTGAGTTAGAGAGCGAAGAGGGAGAGCAAGAGAGAGAAAGAACGAACAGACTTTATTTTCAAAGGGTAACAAATTGGGCACGCAGGCCCGTCTTACATTCAAGCGAGAGTGTTAGTGAACGAGAGAGAGAGAGAGAGAGAGAGAGAGAGAGAGAGAGAGAGAGAGAGAGAGAGAGAGAGAGAGAGAGAGAGAGAGAGAGAGAGAGAGAGAATGTCGTATATTCTGAAGGGACTGGGGATCACTGTTGTGCATTACCCATATTCTGGTTAAAGAAGCTGGGCCCCATCCACTTCCAATATTTAAATAAATCAAGAATACGACCCTTGAAGCATTACAGACTCGGTTTTATTGTTTGTCTAGGAGTTAGTGGTCCTCTTTTGGGGAATAGTGAACACTAGATTTGACTCTTCCCCTTCACCAGGATTCTTATAGCTCTCGAACCCCCATGATATTCTGTAAATTGTCTGAAAGACTTCCTCAGTTTGAATCAGGTGAAATGTAACATGGGTCTGGAACAGTCAAGAGATATAGAGTCTCCTCTTTTCCCTTTAGATAATTCACTTTGAGTTATTTAGTTTGCTAAATAAATTATTTAACAAATACTGGTAGACATTGCCATCTTGTTTAAACAAATAAACAGGTAATTAACAGACAGTTTGAACTGACACATTAATATAAGATTCAGTTACTGTTGATGTCATTTATTGATTGGGCCTGTTTCTTTTGGCCTTTTGATACAGATCTCATTTTTTGGGCAAATGTTCATCATGTCATATTGTCAAATGGGAAAATGCACATCAGTACCAATTACAGACAATCAATCAATAAACAATAATCAATATGATCATAAGTGTTGTAAATCTTTTTCTAAATAAAGAAATGTTCTAATTCCTAGTGTGGCCTGAGTTAATTAAAATGTTTTTATAACTCATTGTTTCTGGGAGGCAAATGTTCATCATGTCATATTGTCAAATGGGAAAATGCACATCAGTACCAATTACAGACAATCAATCAATAAACAATAATCAATATGATCATAAGTGTTGTAAATCTTTTTCTAAATAAAGAAATGTTCTAATTCCTAGTGTGGCCTGAGTTAATTAAAATGTTTTTATAACTCATTGTTTCTGGGAGGGATTGTGTTTGCTGGCATTGAGAAAAGTCACCTCTGAGTGGTAGATATGGGTTAAGCCTGGGTCCATTGACTGATGGACCCGCTTCAGTACTTGCCAGTGAAGCTACTCTGAATTCTGACCTTGCTCTGCTCACGGCCTGAGGTTATCTTCCATCTCATGTGTGTGGGTCATCTTTTCTCTCTGCCTCCCTCTTCTGGTCAGGTTGCCACCAAGAACATCACTGTGCAAAAGTTACAGAGGCATTTATAATCCTACCAATGTAATTTTTCCAGCATGTTATTAAGTGTTAACACAACATAACAGGAAGGATAAGATCAGAAGAAGTGGTGTTGTGTTAATTTGTGTGGGGTCATAGATTATTATACTGGATGCACCTGCTATCATCTGGTACCTGCTGTATGCATTTTCTCAGTGTACCTGTGGTTCTCTGAGAAGTGTACAATCAGACATAGATAGGAGTGATGATGTGTAGTTCCTTGGAGCATTCAAGTCAAGCTGATAGTGCAGGACCACGACAAGGATAAGATGCATTTTTATAAATGACATACAATTAAACATCTTCATCAACTCATTTGGTTATGCATTGTGTATATAAATGTTTATCTGTACCTTCAAATTAACTACTTGTCTTCTTCTTCTTCTTATAAATCATTTCCATTTGCCTGCTGTTGTTGTGGTGTGGTGTGGAGTGCTGTGTGATGTAGTGTGTTGAGTTAACTTCTGTTGACTGGGGTTCTCATAGCTTGTACCACTTGTCCCCCCCCCCCCATCTTCATCAGTTAATATGAGTTTAACTCATCAAGTGTTGTATTGTTATTCATGTCCAACATACAGAATTTCTGATGTGTATTTGTTACCAAATGTAATCCATACAAGATCATGACAACAATACATTAGTAAGAGGTTGTTACATAAAGTACCTCTCCTAATCCACCTCTCTTCTTCTTCTTCTTCTTCTTCTTCTTCTTCTTCTTCTTCTTCTTCTTCTTCTTCTTCTTCTTCTTCTTCTTCTTCTTCTTCTTCTTCTTCTTCTTCTTCTTCTTCTTCTTCTTCTTCATATCAATCTATTCTTCTTCTATCTGTTAGCCGTGCACATCATGTCCCCTCTGTTGGCGATCAACAGTTGGCTATAGACCGAGTTTTGTTTACCTTTTGGTCTGGATAGATTAACTAGGCCGTCTGTCACAAATGGCGTCTGTGAAGCGTATCCTGTTCTAGGCAATGCATTTAATAAGTGCTTTGTCTGAGTGAAAATCTGACACATAAATACAATTATTTTCTATCAAACCCTATTATTTCAATTCGTAAAGAGGAAAGGAAAGATATAATCCTTCTCTCAGCTCCTTAGATTGCGAATAGGCATAAATAAGTACGTTTTTAAGCGAGGTAGTGGTTCTTGTGCACAAACTGGCTTGTGTTTGCAGAAAGCATTTTAAAACAGTTTTGATGAAATGCATCAAAGTGCGTTTGAATTCTCACCTCGTACAGTTTTCTGTGATAGATTATTGTAGTATGCACATAGTAAAGCTAACAGATGTAGTGAAGAACTTCAGAGTTTGCAGTTTTGAGAAAGTGTGAGATTGTTAATTTTGCCCGGGAAAGGCTCGGTGTAACTAGAAGATTGCAGTTGACAATTTTACACTTCAGAGATTTATTTTATAAGTAATACATTTTAATTTGACGCACAAACACTGGATACCTCTGCTGCACACATCTGGGTATCACATTGATCTGAGGATTCACAAGCTTACCTCGGGTTTCGGATCAAACTTGCCGTTTCTTCATGTAAAGACAGGTCACATTGGCTCTCTGACCTGTCCGTCAGGCCTGAAGATTGAGAAGTGCGCGGTTTTGAAGAAATGAACGCTTTCGCAGGTCAAAGTTATATCACGTGACCCGCTCCTTCCAATAATCCTCTTAGTTAAAGACGCTGTAATTTCTATAATTAGCCGACATCTGTCCATCTCGAGTGTCAAGTTGGTGTTCGATTCTCAATCGTGCGGTCAATTGTATGTCGTTCTCTGTTTTGGTGTGTAAATGTTGACGCACTGTAAAATGATGGTTGGTGATTATGTCACAGAGAGAGAGAGCAAAAAGAGTTAGGGAACTAGACAGCGAGAAAGAGAGATAAAGTATTAGACTGACCTTTGTAACACGGTGTGCGACTGTCACTAAGGGGTCAGTGAGACGCAGTTTCACAGTTCCCCGATACTTCGTGTCCAGGGTTCGAAAGCCGCGGACGATTTAGTTGCAGATTGCTTTGCGTTGGGACTTCCGGTCCCCAACATGGCGATTAGGCATTGAACTAACTAACAAACTTGCTTTGCGTTGATTTCGGTGGTATGAAGCGTAAGCCATTCAGAAAGTATTAACAAACTAAAAAAAAAAAGTTTGCATATCCTTTAGAGGACATCGCTGTCAACATCGGCATCTTTCAGCTGATTGTTGATTTTTTGGCAAGATTACGCTCAGTAGTTGCGCGACCGGCTCACATACCCCGTAAGTTACCGACCCGGTTAGAACCGCTACCGATTCTCACCGTCGGCACGTTACTCACGAGAGTATACGGGATTACGGAAAAAGTCGCTAACCCTAAGCCAGGGAGCCGGCTATTATCAAACTACTGAACGCAAAATTGCCCGGTAATTCATAAACAATCAATAAATGCTAGGGCTGACTGTAACGTCCTGTAAAGGACATGCAACTATTTTGTTTGTCTGGTTATAATGGCTAGCAGCAAGAAATGTATTGCTGGTTGCGTATGTGCTCAGTGCTTGTGTCCGCGCCTGTCTGATGGAGTGACAGAAGAAGTGACAGAGATCAGGGAGTATGGCGGCAGCGGTGATATGCAATTTGATTAACTTAGCACGGAACATCTTTTAAAAGACGCGTATCGTTAAACAATAGAATTCAGATTATGGGATAATTAAAATATATGTTGTTTTCTTTCACCCAGATAAAAAAGATTATGGGATCATTTTAAAATATGTTTTTCCATAAATCAGAAAATGCAAATAATGGGTTAGTATTTCTTCTTCTTCTTCGTTCATCCGGAGGTTTTTTTTTTTCGGATGTGATTGCGTTGTGCCTGTTTACAGCAGAGCTGCGTTCTTGCGCCGTTAGGCCGACACATCCGACTTCTGCGGGCATTTGTTGACCGGGTTAACCTTCCCGGGGGTTTCTTAGGACGTTTGACTCTCACTGGTGTGGTGTTATCTCCCATCCTAGCTGGCCCATATAGAACAGCAAAAGACATCCTGGTCAGCCCTCAAGGGAAGGCAGGGGCAGACCATGGGCATTCCCCGCCATCCAAGGAGGCTTCCATAATTGCAGAGCCAACACACAGCGCTCTGGTACTGGGCTCACCCAAGGAATCGTCACGTCCTGCACATGGCTGCTTAGCCTCACTTCCGTATATTGGGCCTTCCGTTCACCATAGGCTGTTCTTCCGGAAACCAGAAGAATGCAGTGTGCAGATGACATCCACACAGTGAGCTTTCGACTCGGACTTTCCGCGCAATGGATTTGCTATCCGAGCAATATTCCATTTCGTGCCACTAGGACACTTTTTCCACCTTATTTGAAGCCCACACAGTGAGCTTTTGATTCGGACTTTCCACGTAATGGATTTGCTATCCGAGCAATATTCCATTTCATGCCTCTGGGAGGCTTTTGTAACCGACATACCTGTGGTATGAAGTGTGGCAGTCTGAATACTTCTTCATACACCTTTAAATGTCAACCTGTATGTAGTTAAAGTAAGCTGCGGTCAACTTGAGCTTGTTGATATCTCCATAGAGCTTGTCCTCAAATGAAGCAGGTGTGGGCCAAAATATCTTTCTCTGTTCTGCATATATTGGGCAATCCTGCAGCAAATGTTTTGCTGTCATTTTTCCAGTTCGACAATTACATTCATCGGTATCTCCTATTTTTAGTTTATTGAACAAGTGGTATTTCAGCCTGTTATGTCCTGTGCGGAGTCTGAAGATTGCTACTTATTCCCTTCGGTCGAGTTTGTAATATGCATCATCCTTCTGGTGGCCTGGATGCTCTGATTCCCATATGGTTTTATAGGTGCTTTTTATCAACCTCTTTGCCTCATTGTAAGTTATGTCTATGTCAGGCTGTGGTAGTCGTCCGCCCTCTTTTGCCAGTCTGTCAGCCTCTTCATTTCCAGGTATACTGCAATGTGATGGGATCCACTGTATTACAACTTTTTTGGATTTCTGGCTTAGACCATGGAGTGCTGCTCTTAGGTCAGCTATTTCTGTGCTGTTATTGCTCTTCAGTATTGAGACAGCTGACTTTGCATCTGTGAAGATAGCTATTTGCTTCTCTTTATTTTCCTCCATCAAGAGCATTTCTGCTGCAGTTTTCAGAGCCTCTACCTCTGCTTTGAAGTTACTTGAAAACTTTCCAGTTGCCACTGAATGTGTTTTTTTCACTCCATTTTTTAAATTTAGGAGAATTCCTCCTCCTCCATTCTCTATTGAATTTTTGGCTGATCCATCTGTATATGCATGGGTCCAATTGCTGCTTGGGTAATGTTCTTTTATGTAGTTTAGGGTTATTTCTCTTCTTTCGGTTTCATGCTGAGTGTTCTTTTTCTCAATACCAGGAATGTTTTCTATCATCTCAGGCAGTTGCTGCTGTCTCCAAGCTGGGAAGTTGTGTGCATAGTAAATGGGCTTGACTGTTGATATGTTAAGTATGGGATCTGCCCTAATCTTTCGTTTTGCAGTTTCTACAAAGTTGCTACGCTTCAGTCTTCCTTTTCCAAAACCATTAAACCTGTTATACATAGGGTGGTCTGTCAATCTTCTAAATTTTTCTGCTTGTTGCTGGGCTCTGCTATCTCTTCTGTCCTGCATTGGTTGTAAACAAGTGATCTTTTCTAGTTCATTAATAGGCGTTGTCTTCAGGCTTCCAGTTATGATTCGCATTCCTTGGTTTTGGACTCTACTTATTTTGTTAAAGTTTGACTTAGCTGCTGTTGCCCAAGCTGCAATGCCATATTCCAGTACTGGCCTCACCCGTCCAGTATATAGCTTCTTGAGAACTTTCTCATCTGCTCCCCACGTTGTACCAGCAAGCTTTTTCATGATTGCCATTCTTTGCCTTGCTCTTGTTCGATTTTTCTCAACCTGTGTTTTCCATGTCAGGCGACGATCAAAGGTGACTCCTAGATAGTTTGGATTTTCTTCATGGCGCAATATTTTTCCATTCAATACCAGCTTAGGTTGCTGAGTTTTATTTGAGAGGGAGAACACTGTGCATGTTGTTTTCTCCTCACTTATCTTCACTAGCCATGATTTTGACCAGTCCTCTAGTGCTAATAGGGCTTGCTGTATTCTGCTGTTAGCTGTACTAATATATTCTTCAGATGTCCATATGGCTAGGTCATCTGCAAAGGATGATGTGTGTACTCTGGCTGGAAAATTTTCCTGTGATGTCGTTTATATATGCTAGGAATAATGTTGGTGAAAGAACTCCTCCTTGGGGGACACCTTGCTCCAACAGCATCATTTTGCTGGTTTGTCCTTGTACTTTTGTCCTGGCAGTTCTGTTCTCAAGGTAGTGGCTGATCCATTTGTACATTTTCCCACAAACATGCATTTTTTGCAGTTTTACTTTCAGTCCTTCCTTCCATACTTTATCAAATGCTTTTTCTAAATCTATCCAGACCGCTAGTGTGTGCGTTTTCTCTTGGAAGGCATCCTCTATTTCCTGAGCTATATAGGTTATTTGATCTTCAGTGGATCTGTACTTTCTGAATCCTGCTTGGTGTGGTGTTAAGAGTTTGTTTTCTTCCAGATGCCATGTTAGCCTGCCATTGATAATGCGTTCCATTAATTTTCCTACACAGCTAAGTAGACTGATAGGTCGATAACCATTTGGTTCTTCCAGGTCTTTTCCTTTCTTTGGGACTGGTATTAGTATAGCTTCCTTCCATGCCTGTAGGACTATTCCCCTCTTCCAGCTGTAATTTAGGACTGCTAGTAGTTTCTTTTTTGCCTTTGTCCCTAGTCCTATTAGCATTTCATTTGTGATTCCATCCTTTCCTGGTGATTTCTTCTTTTTTAGGGTATTCATTGCCTGTTCCATTTCTTCCATTGTTAGATTTGCCATCATATATTCTGCTGCTGTCTCTGTATTACTATGATGTATCTGTTTATCTTTGATTGCTTTCTTCTGTTCGGTTGTAATATCAATGTGGTTTGCACTGGCATAGTGTTCCATTAGTGCATTTGCAGCCTTTTTTCCTGTAAGCAAGGCATTTCCTTGTTTAATTGTTATTTGTTTGTTTCTAGGTCCTTCATTGTTCATGGCTTTCACTAGTTTCCATAGTTTGTTTCCATCCCTGTCAAAATTCAGGTTTTCTGTTTTTTCCCCCCAACAATCTCTTGTTGTTTGATTTACTGTTCTTTTATATTTTGCTGAGATGGCTTTGAGAGAGATGTTCGCTTCAATTGTTTGTTCTCTCTCTGCTGTCTTCCTGGCATCTTCAACTTTGTCCTCCAAACTTTGTAGTTCTTCAGTCCAGTATGGTTTGTAATTTTTCCTCGCTCCTCTTGGAATGGACTCAGTGGCTGCCTGTATTATTGCTCTGTTTAGACTTTCCACCATTTGCTTCATGTTGCCATATCGTGTATTTATGTTTTCACAATATTTGTCTGTTAGTGTGGCAAATCTGTCCCAATCTGCTCGTTTGTAATTCCAGCGGGGCAAGGGCTTTTGCTCCTGTGGAACATACTCCATATTCATTACAAGCTTGATTGGTCTGTGGTCACTACCTGCTAATTGGTCCAGCACATGGCGGTCGATTTTGTGGAGGATGTCTCCTGTGCAGAAAGCTAAGTCTGGAGTAGAAGTGGTAATCCATCTTCTGGAGTAGAAGCTCGGTGTGTCATCCGCTTTGTTGAGTAGATGGAGATTTGAGTCTATTTCCCAGTCCTCCACTTCATCTCCTCTTTTGTCAGTATCTGGGTATCCCCATCTTTCTGAACGGCTATTAAAGTCTCCGACAATAATGCAATTTGTGTCAGTTATTTTCATGTTTGAGAGTGTAAGATCCTTATCTGCTGGGCTATAAAGATTGTAAATTCTTATTTTCACGTCCTTTATCATTATATCAACACCTATAATTTCTGTTTGGTTGTCAGAGATCACAGATACTTCGCTGCAAGGTATTGTATTTCGTGTAAGTATTAGAACTCCTCCTTTATGTCCTTCGCGGTCGAAACGTGTGGCCTGATATCCCCTGACTGAAAATTTGCGCTTGGCGTTGAGGTGTGTCTCTTGAATGCATGCCACATCTATTCTATCTTTATGAAGACGCTGTGTCAGGGATTCTTTCTTGTTATAAACTCCTTCGGCATTCCACTGTAGTATGTTGAGTGTCCTTGGTATTTGGTCAATAGCTCTTAACCTACTCCTCTGTGCCTTGACTCCACAGCACAGGGGAAGGTGACCACCAGTAGTCATGGGTGGACCCCCTCGAGGCAGGGGGCCCGGCACTATCACCGCCTGATGGGACTTCACGGGATTAGCACCATAACGATTAATTTTCATCTGTGGCATCATGAAATGATAAAGTTACGTTGCACTTCTTTGTCAAGCCTGTGGCTCAGTACATCCGATTTTGACAAGCATTTTTCGGGATGCTTTCCCTAGCCTTTGACTGTCCCCAGTCTACCTACAAGGCAGCAGGTTTGTGCGTCACTTCGCCTGGTCCCTCTCCCTTGACCTGTCCGACATGGGTGACCCTACCAGTAGCTGTGCTACCGTCGGCATAGCTCTTGGGGTCATTGGAACGCGCAAGCCCCTCTACCTCGTCAAGGTGGACGCACGGCAGAGGGGGGTTAGTATTTAAAGATATTTATCATGAAGCGAAAGCTACTGTAGCGGCGCCCATGTATTGCCTGGACCCGTTCGGAAAGCAATGAATAGTTTACAGTAAGCCTAGCAACGTCGCATAACTGTCGTATATTACAATCATAAATGTTTTTTTATCTTTTTACCGAGGATGGTCTGGTAGAGTGGCTAGATCGTCGGGCTCCCATTCGAGAGACCAGGGTTCGAATCCCCGGTAAGGAGATGGAATTTTTTTTTTTTTTTTTTTTCTTTTCTGTCGGGGGCAAAAAGAAAACCCTAACCTGTGTGGATTAGCTACTCTATTACTAATGTTCCCCGCCATCAGGCAAACTCACTCCGATTTCTGAGGTGCTACTAGTTTACATCCCTAAATCAAGGACGAAGCTTCTATAAATCAATGACTTGTACTTCTCATTTTTCCTCTTCTCATCTCCCTGTGGAGCGATTACCGCCAACCCCACCCCTCACTCCTCGACCCCAGTCAACTCATTTTGTTATTGTGTAACATTACCTTCTATATTGATAAACCGGCTCAATGACTACCAAACTGTTGCGTACTTTAGGAACTCACCTCAAATCTATGAGACATTTTGTGGCTGGTTTTGTTAAACCTGGTCTTGGTGGCACCGTGGTTTATGCGCCTGACCGCTCGTGTATCTCATTTCAGTTAGCAATTGTTTGAATCCGCTCCCGTAACGTTCCATTTAGAATTATTTTGCTTTATTTTTCATGTAAGCCGGCTCCGTGGCGAAAGTATTACGGACCCTGTTCTTGGTCCCACATGTCCGCGTTCGAAACACAGCTGCGCGCGCGCGATATAACAGCAGACCGCTTAGCCTTGGTCTTTTACGAAATAGTATGGGTGCCCGTCGTTCAGAAAGCAATGGTAAATTACTGAACGTAAAATTGCCAAGAGATCACAATAGCAAATAATGCTAGTGTCGACTGCAACATCCTATAATGGATATGCAACTAACTTTAACTTTCATGTAAAGATAGTCTGTTGTCATCTTTGCGATGTTGTTATTTCTCTGTAAATTATCATGAGGCGCCTGGGAATCTATACATGAAAGCAAATTAATGTATTGTAATCGCAATCGAGGAGGGGCTGGCCGAGTGGCGAAGGGTTCTCCTTCAGGAGACTCGGGTTCGAATCTCAGTAAGGTGCATAATTTTTTTCTGTCGGGGTAAAAAGTAAACCCTAACCTGCACAGTTCACAGCTACTGCACTAGTCAGGCGGCCTTATTTCCTCATGCTCAAGACTCCATCTTGCCCAAAGGCGTCCCGTATGCTAGCGGAGGGAAGGAGTCACCTTACTTCTCCTTTGATAGGGGATACCCTTATCCCACCACGCATTAAATTTAAATTTAATGCAACCAGCAAGTAAAATTGTAAACGACCCTGTTCTACGCTTTGAGGCGTACTGGCTTTATGACGCAAGCCCCATATCTGTATCGGCCAATCGGCACTTGATTGGTGAGGTGGTCGATACCAGACAGACCGCCTTGAGCTCCAAGAATATTTCCGGGTACGTATTTTAACCTGGGTCGACCTAGGAGCCCAAGTCTGTTAAATTATAAAGTAGAATCCACCCAGCGGCGTTCATGGCCTTTCAGTTACTTCTTGTCTGTCTCTGCTTCTGTTCTCCGTGTGTTTTTAAGTCTTCGAGTGTGTGTGTGTGTGTGTGTGTGTGTGTGTGTGTGTGTGCGTGTGTGCGCGCGCGCGCGTGTGTGTGTTCTGTGGATTCCTGACTAAGAGATGTATAGTTATACAACTCATGTTTTCAATATACCTTCTCTCAGGAGTTGTGAAAAGCGAAAATTAGTCGCCTACCGATGACATAACTTTTAGATTAATGAGCCAAATAACTAAGATACACACCAAGGTCATCATCATCATCATCATCATCATCATCATCATCATCATCATCATCATCATCATCATCATCATCATCATCATCATCATCATCATCATCATCATCATCATCATCATCATCATCATCATCATCATCATCATCATCAAGTTTTAATTGCTGCTACTTGGTTCCAGTAAATATTCTTTATTATTCTTAAATCTTTCCTAACAATGTTGATATCCTCCATCATTTTAATCAGTCACCGTGTTTTACTTTATCAAATGCCTTAGCATAATCTATGAAACACACATATATATCTTTCTGTGTCTCTGTTGACCTTTCTATTAGTCTTTGTCATATATATATATATATATATATATATATATATATATATATATATTATATATATATATATATATATATATATATATATATATATATATATATATATATATGTTTCCTGTAGTACTTAGGCATTTGTTTTTTTTATATCTGTCCATGGAATTCTTTGCAATATCCCCAGAAACTACATTTCTACAGCCATCAGATGTTATTTAGCTTGACTGCTCATTGTCCAAGTTTCACATCCATACAAAAGTATAGGATCTATGTAGCACCTCAACATTCTTTTTCTCGTTTCAATTAACATCGTTTTATTGGTCAGTATGTTTTTCATCTTGCTAAAGGCTACTTTCGCCATGGCGATTTTTGTTCTAATCTTTTCAAGGCATCTCCGATCAGATATTTTGACTGTTCCGAGATAACTGTATCGATTCACTTGTTGAATAATATTCACATTTACTTATATATCTTTGAATAACGAAGACACAAACCAAATATAGTACGATTTATTGCCTGGCATATTTCGCTGCATTCTCGTCAGGTACTTACTGCAGATGTCACACAACGTAGAGTAAAATAATTAGGTTCATCGTTCAAGCTGAAATATGCACATGTTCGCACAGTAATATCAGTTGTTTACCATGGTAATTTTAAATTGATTATCATGTCTTTCTGTTTGCACAAAATAGGCTTGTGCAGATGGATCATTATCGCTTCTGCAAACTTTAACAAACGACTATTTTGTGTATGAAACAACACGCGAAAAGCGCTGTCTCTATCAGTGACACGACTGGTTTCCAAGACATGACGTGCAATGGACGACGCCGGAAGTTTATAATTGTGGTGTGTCACACTTCCCATAATCCCATTGCTTGTGTGTAGTTTCTTGTCAACCCAGTTTGGTATGTGTTCAACATTCCTGGTGTGTAACTGCTTCTCTGTTTGGCCAATGTAGGTAGACTTGCGCCTGCATGCGAATTGATAAATGCAGTTAGATGTGGGGTAGATTCTTTTATTGCTGGGGTGGGAATAGGTGTGGTTCTGTACCTAATAACTGGAGTTGCAGCACAGAATGTTCGGCCGACTGCTGTAACGAGCCGGTCCTGTAGACGTTGCATTACGTCATCCCCTCGGAAGGTTAGCTGTATAAATACCTTAAGCTCAGGTATCGGCTGTTGGCAGTTGCGCTTTATAAATCCTGTGGGGTACCCATTCAGGTGTAAGACATTCTTCAGAGTTTCAATTTCCTCAGTCAGTGTGTCCTGGGTGCATATCTTTCTTGCACGGTCAAACAGGGTTCTCACTAAGCCCAGTTTAGTCGTTGGATAAACATCACGGCACACAGCTTGACCCATAAGTGCTCCGTTTTCCTCCTTACTCAAACCTGAGTTTGGAGAAACTGAGCTCAATGCACGAACTCCGTTGCATCGGCTAGGATCCTGAAATGCTTTGGGTAGATTTTTAACTCGAAATTTTGCCCGGGCAGAGCCGTTAGGCTACTCTTTTTCGATTTCCAACTGCCAAGGGATTTTTTTACGTGCGCAACAATACACACGGGCATCCGATCTCACTACCCAGAGACCAGGGGACATTACTGGAAGTCCAGGTGGATTTTTTAAATAAATCCTGGTCCTCACCAGGGCCTGAACCCGGGACCTCCAGCACTCGAGGCGGACACCATACCTCGAGACCACTCAGCCCCATAAATTACTGGACAGGTGCGAAGCTATGAAAATTTAAGTATTGGCCAGTCCATGTTTCTTTGCGGTACACCGATCTTTGAATTGTACCGTCTGCTCTACGTCTCATTAGGATACCTACATGGGCCGAACAGAGAGGCAGTTACACACCAACATTGTTGAACACGTACCAAACTGGGTTGACAAGAAACTACACACAAGCAATGGGATCATGGAAAGTGTGACACACCACAATTATAAACTTCCGGCGTCATCCATTGCACGTCATGTCTTGGAAACCGGTCACGTCATTGATAGAGACATCGCTTTTCGCGTGTTGTTTCATACACAAAATAGTCGTTTCTTAAAGTTTGCAGAAGCGATGATGATCCACTTGCACAAGCCTATTTTGTGCAAACAGAAAGACATGATAGTCAATTTAAAATTACTATGGTAAACAACTGATATTACTGTGCGAACATGTGCATATTTCAGCTTGAACGATGAACCTAATTATTTTACTCTACGTTGTATAACATCTGCTTTAAGAACCTGACGAGATGCAGCGAAATATGCCTGGCAATAAATCGTACTATATATGGTTTGTGTCTTCGTTATTCAAATTCACTACGGGAAAACATTGTTTTGATTATATATCTTTGTTTACTTATATAGAAAGTTCAATAACTGATCGCAGCATATACACAGTATTTACTGCACCCTTTCCTTCTACAAACCCACATTGTTCTTCCATATTTCAGGTTGTATTTTCTTTCTCACTCTTTGCATGATAACTTGTAGCAAAATCTTCGTGTTGTGACTCATTATACTAACTGTTCTATGTTGATCACATTCCAAGGCTCCTGATTTCTTTGGGATTGCAATAAACACAAAATGACATAATTCAGAAGGTATATCTCCGGTGTCATATAATGTGTTCAGCAGTCTGGTGACTTGGTGTATTCCATATTCATCTAAAGCTTTAATCATTTCTGTTGTGATTTTATCTGAACCGGGGGTCTTGCCAGCTTTCATATGTTTAAGAACATTCCGAACCTCCATCTTCAAAATTGGCGGTCCTTCATTATTATATCGAATATCATACTGTTCATCTCTGTTATCATCATAACGGGTTTTCACATAATCTCACCATTACATGTAGAATCTGATCTTTTTCTATTATTATTTTGCCATCTTTAGTTTTTAGACAGCTTGCTGATGTTCTTGTTCTTTTATTAGTAAGTTCCTGAATTCTTTTTATTGTTTTTCAATTTCTATGCAATTTTTCTCAAGCCATGCTTCTTTTGTCTCTTTACATAATTTTCTGACTTGCCTGTGAATTTCTTCATATTTGGCAGGATTATTTTTGTTGAGTCTTCTTGTCTCCATTAGTCGTAAAATTTCTTCAGTCATCCATTTCTTACGATCCACCTTCTTTAATTTTGGAATAGTTGTTTTTGCTGCAAAACTGATTGGATTCGTCAACATTTCCCATTGATCATCCACACCCTGAAATACGATCTCTAGATCAGACAATACATCAAATCTGTTCTGTACTTCTTAGTTAAATTTTTTTTGTATTTCCATGTCATTTCTCAATGTACACAGTTCATATTTAGTGTTTCCTGTTATATACTTAACTTTCTTTAACTTTACCCTCAATGTACCTGTAGTAATCTGTGGTCACTATAACAATAAGTACTGGGAACTGTTTTTGCAATTGTTAATGCATTTCGAAACCTTCTGCTAATCAAAATGTAGTCAGTCTGGTTTCTAATCCTGCTATCAGGACTCCTCCATGTCCTTAATCTTCTAGGGTGTTGTTTAAACCAGGTGTTTCCTACAATCATTTTCTGTTCGTTTGCCCACTCTACAAGTCTGTATCCTCTTTCGTTTCTCTCCCCCAAACCATGGTTTCCTACTGTGTATCTATCACCTTGATTTCCTCCTTTTGCATTGAAGTCCCTTATTATGATGTTTATTTCTGAATTTTTACATTTCTTTAAAACAGACTCGTTGTCATTATAAAATTCCCCTACACTATTTTCACTGGATTCTCCTATTGGGGCCTTTATTTGAATAACGTTTATGCTAAAAGGTCTACCGCTTAATTTAACTAGTAGAACTCGGTCTGACACCGCCTAATATCCTTGAACAGATTTTGATGTCTGCCAATCCAAGATAATTGCTACCCCTCTCTGTCGATCTTCTCCTCCAGAATAAATAATCTTAATATCTTCATCTATCTTAATGCCTGCTCCTGTCCATCTCGTTTCACACATCTCTAAAATATTAATTTTCTCTCTTTCTATTTCTTGTTTGATGTTATCTATTTTTTCGTCGTCGTTTAACGTCCTAACATTCCATGTTGCTAATTTTAATGTCTCTGTCCTTGTCTTGCAGTGATCTGTGATTAGACGAATCATAATGAACTAGGCACTATTAAAGAAGGTAGTTTGACGTTGCTTTCCTTCCTTGGCAGTGACCATACTGGCCGGGGACCGCAGCCATTGTCTCGTGAAAGAGATCTTCTGCCTACTGTCGCGAAACTTGAGACCATAACCAACAACTATCTGTCGGCTGCCCTCAAAGTTTCATCCACCACCTGCCTTCCGTGGCTTCTTGTGAACACTTCCAATAAACGAGTACGAAATAACACCACATAATCCACAGGAAAACACTAAAAACAGCGTCTCCCGAAGAATGAACGTTACGTCGCCGCCATTTTACCGAAAGTTATATATATATATATATATATATATATATATATATATATTATATATATATATATATATATATATATATATATATATATATATATATATATATATATATATACATATATATATATATATATATATATATATATATATATATATATATATATATGTGTGTGTGTGTGTGTGTGTGTGTGTGTGTGTTATAGACTACACGAAAGCATTTGATAGAGTACAACATCAGAGATTAATTACATGCCTTCAAGATATAGGAGTAGACGGATAGGACATTAGACGTATTATTAATTTGTACTGGGTACAAGTGGCATCAATTAGATAAGGAAATACTTATTCGTCGCCCATTGCTATAAAAAGAGGAGGAGTACGGAATGGATGCGTGTTGTCTCCAAGCCTCTTCAACTTATACACAGAAAGAAGTTTTAAACAAGTTGAACTGCCTGGGCTTATCATCAATGCACGAATCATAAACAATCTTAGGTATACCATAGATACAGTGTTACTAGAAAAATGCTTGCAAGAGGTACAAAAACTAGTGGAACAAGTAAACAGGCGCAGTGCAGAATGTGGCTTAGATATTAACATCCGAAGAACGAAAACTGTGATAGTTAGCAGTGGAAAGGAGGTATAAGCAACAAACATCACAATAAACGGGGAAATACTAGAACAAGTAACACGTTTCTCCTATCTTGGACACGTAATAACAGATCATGGCAGAAGTGAAACAGAAATAAAAAAGAAAATAGTAATGGCCAAAAATGGTTTCAACATGAGCATGAAATCAGTATTAACATCTAGAGAGAATAACAATGCATTAAAAATGAGAATTGTCAAATTTTATGTATATTCATCACTAATATATGGCGCCGAAGTCTGCACATTGAATAATGAGTATAGAAAGTCGAATAGAGGCCCCAGAGATGTGGATATACAGAAGGATATGTCGTATTTCAGGGTAACAAAAACAATCAAATAGAGACGTATAAGTGGGAAGATAACACCAAGAGATGAACGAACAGCCATCTCAAAGACTACATTCGAGACGAGAGACAGACAAGTGTTGGAGATCTATTGCAGCCAACCTTTATTGTGGACACGGCACCTGATTGATTGATATTGATGACCCGCAGATTACACAAGTCAACCGTGGTGTTGACTGGGAAACCAGGACCACGAGGTCATGAACAAAGGGGGTTCTGGCTCGCCAGGGAAGACGGACTCCCTCCCCTCCCCCACCCCACTCCCCTTGGTCAGATTTTCCTGTCCCAAACCTGCGACTGGCCTATCAAGCTGGCGAGAGGATTTTTCTTATTGCTCAAAGAAAGAAAAACAGAAGCATAATCGGACTGAACCAACTGGAAATTGATCCGTTAAAGTTAAGTGACGATACAGATCAGCTTTTAAAAAATAGGCACACAGAACATCTTCGGTGTTAACAGTAAAGAAGAACTCATAGAAACAAAGAAAAAGAGCAAAATTCGACTGATGGGAATAGCGGACATCAAAATAAAAGGGAAAGGATGCAGGGAGATTAACCAGGGTTATAAACTTGTCTGCTCCAGAGTGGAACAACAAGAAAGGGCAAGACACGGTGTAGGGATCAAAGATACCCATTTGTACGGTCTCTCGTGACATACACAATCAACTCTTATAACCCCTTAGCACTATTAGAGAGAAAGAATGTAGGTCACATTTATTACGTGTAGCTTGGATTCTGTGCTTAAGCGTGGATGCTTTAGTAAAAAATGAATTTCACACATTAAATTAAATATTGAGATCACACGTAGCTACAATATCACCAATACAATAAGGCACATATTTGCATATAGCTACATCAGTAACATCATTCTAAAGCCGCTAAGTTTCCTTTGCCTTTTCCACAGGGCAAAGTGTTTAATCTGTGATGGCAACAGATGCAAAGGCCTACATCTTTGACGAAGTTAGGGATTAAAAGGCTTAAAGTCAAGAGTCTAGACTTCATTGTACCGTGTTATGTCCCACATGACTTGGTCCAGTTAAAAAACAACGGCCTGTGAAAAGCGCCGCACAGAGCATGAACCCCCCTTAGCTCCAGCGACGACCCCCAGGAGCCTCCGAAAAAAATGACTATCGTGACCATAAAGACGGCGATCCAAAATGAACTCACAACCTTCGTAGCGCGAGGTAGAAGGCTTAATCACAGAGACTCTTTCCGTTGCTAAGTATGGCTTGCGACAAAGCAATAAAAAATCTTTAACTTCTTTTACAAAAAAACAACAACAAACAAACAAAGGAATCATCACTTGGGGACATATCATTAACATTAGATATGCGGATGATAGAGTATTGATTGCAGACAATGAGCAGAATCTGCAACATTTAGTAGATGCGATAGTTGCACACAGTGAACAACTAGGGTTAGAATTAAATTGTAAGAAGATACTGATTATGGTCGTCACTAAGAAGAAGGAAATACTACAATAGTTAGTTAGTTAGTTAGTTAGTCGCGGTTTCAACTTCACAGCAACGGGTCGTCCCCAGTTATGCTCCGTTCCTGTGCCAGTGAATATCACACAAAACGCTCCCCACTGCCCAATGTGAAAAGTGGAAAAGACAGGAGTCTCGACAAACAGTCCGCACAGACACACTGTGCATAATGCCGCAGCCAGAATGTCAACACAATAGTCGCCCACGAAACACCCAGCTCATCTCTCATGAACTCGGCAGTCATTTTCCCATCTGGATGTTTCCTAGATGTTCACACACACAGTCCACGAAATTACAGTTCATCGTCGATGGTAGTGGCAGTCAACCAGAAGACCAGCAGCCACGCATTTTTGCATAAGGCAAAAACCGGTCAACTCTGGGACATAGCCAGCTGCCATCGCTCCGAACATGCAGTCACGTTCCAAAACACCTCGGGCAGATTCAAAAGCATTTCACACGAAACTCACAGCTCACAGTGTCGCGCCACGCACTTACTCAGTAGCAGGGCGACGGAACCATCAAGAAGGAAATACTGCAATGTAATATAAAAGTAAATGGGAATATTCTTAAACAAGTGAATCGGTACAATTATCTCGGAACAGTCATAACATATAATGGGAGATGCCTTGAAGAGATTAGAGCAAGAATCGCCATGGCGAAGGCAGCCTTTTGCAAGGTGATAAACATACTGACCAATAAAAAGATGTCATTTGCAACGAGAACCTGTGCTTTTGTATAGATGTGAAGCGTGGGCAATGAACAGACAAGCTGAAAAACATCTGATGGCTGTGGAAATATGGTTTCTGAGGAGAATGCAAAGAATACCATGGGCAGACAGAAAAACCAACGACCAAGTCCTTCAAGAAACAAATAAAAACCGTAAACTGATTAGATAAATTAGACGTAGACAAGTTTGTTAGTCACGTTATGTAGAAGAAACATATTGGAGAACTTGGTGACAACTGCCGAGATCGAGGGGAAGAAAACAAGGGGAGGTTCCATCCATCCATCATGTGCCATGCCGATAAGCGTCGGCGGTTATGTTTTGCCATTTCACTCGATCACCAGAGTCAGTGGATCAGCTCCGTGTTTCTGTCTCGACCAAAGGGGAGGTTAGAGACGTAAATACCTGGATGGCTTGACCACGTTGTATGGTCCCCAGCATGGCGGACAGACAGTGAAACGGTTAAGGCCTCTGGGTGTTTATGCTCATGGCTACCGTTGTATATCGTCATTTTCCTCATGCTTGGACTAGGTAGTTTACGGTTCCGTGGCCCTGCTACTGAGTTGAGCGCTTGGCGCGACGCTAGAAGCTGCGAGTTTCGTTTGAAATGCTTTTAAATCTGCCCGAGGTTGTGGAGCGTGATCTGCATTATCAGAGCAATGGCGGAGGGCTATGTCCCAGAACTGACCGGTTTTTGTGCCTCATGCAGAAATGTGTGGCGACTGGTCTTCTTGTTGACTGCCGTTCTTTTGACGATGAACCGTGCTTTCGTGGACTGTTGTTTTGACATTTTGAAGACGGCATTATGTACAGTGAAATGTTTTTTACATTTGTCCGAGGTGTTGTGGTGTGATCTGCATGTTCAAAATGGCGTAGCTGGCTAGATAACACCTAGAACGGAACAACAACATCCAGAAATATCTGCACGTATGACGGCTGATGTGTCTCAGAAGCCACCGGTTTTCTTGCCTTATGAAGTCATGTGTGGCTGCTGGTTTTGCTAGTGACTGCTGTTTCCATCGATGATGAACTGTGTTTTCGGGGAGGACTTTTGTGTTTGTATTCTGGCGACGGCTTTATGTAC
This sequence comes from Cepaea nemoralis, assembly GCA_014155875.1. Taxonomy (NCBI): domain Eukaryota; kingdom Metazoa; phylum Mollusca; class Gastropoda; order Stylommatophora; family Helicidae; genus Cepaea; species Cepaea nemoralis. The sequence goes on from JACEFZ010022168.1 coordinate 593,004, forward strand.
TAGTGAAATGTTTCTTTACATCTGTTAGAGCAGTGGTTCTCAACCTTTTTTGGCCCGTGCCCCCCTTCACCATATTTTCAGAACATCATTCCCCCCCCCTTTCATATTTCCTACCTAAAATTCACCCACCCCTATACAGTATACGTAAAAATGGAAGGTAAATATGTTAAAACAGGTCTAGACATCCTCATAAAACGTGATTTGTAGGTCTACTTACTTTATAAAATGAATTTTAGAAGGATGAGACGTGCATAACTGTAAGGTATGAAGGGAAAAGAAATATCAAGTAATCGGTTCTTGTATTAACGCGATCTTGAAATGACCTTCATCCCCCCCCCCTCCTCCCCCTTTCCCGGAAACCCTAAAATTCCCCACTGGGGGGTGGGGGGGGGTATTCCCCACCGGTTGAGAATCAATGTGTTAGAGGTTGTTTTGTTGCGTGATCTACATTTCGGAGGAAAAATGGCGTGGTGGCTAGAAAACATCTAGAAACGAAGCAACAATATCTAGTGACATCGAGACTTTGTAGGTGAACATCTGGTTGGGACAGTGACTGCCAATTCCATCAGGGGTGAACTGTACTGTTCGTAGAGGATTTTTGTGGTGACATTTTGGCGGTGGCATTTTGCATAGTGTGCCTGAGCGGGCCGTTGTTTGTCGAGACTCCTGTCTTTTCCTCTTTTCACATGGGGCAGTGAGGAACATTTTATGTGATATTCACTGGCACGGGAACGGAGCATAATGGGGACGACCCTTTGCTGTGATGTTGGAACCGCGACTAACGGCTAATGACTAATGACTACTGACGTTGTATGGTCGAGACAAGAACACTGAGCTGATCCACAATTCTGGTGATCGAATGAGATGGCAAAACATGACCGCCCACGTTTACCGGCATGACGCATGGTGATGATGGCAATACATATTATTAAGTGTAGCAAATGGATTAGTTTAATTCACACTGGAGAACAGAAATGGATTTGTAAATGTGGCACAGTGTGCAAGATTAGATTAAGTGCAAAATCCGTATGCTGCATGGGCAGTATTCTTGTTAATTGCTCACAGAGTGCTGCAGTTCGTACTCAAATGCCTTTCCAAATCACCTTTCCAGTAATACACTGAGTTAACAGATCGGGTTCTCGAAAAAGTTGAAATGAGATGTTCGCATTAGGAATGCATCAAATAATTTGTGTTGTGTACGAACACATGTATTAGCAATGGAAGATTATTTTTAAGCTAATTAACGGTAACACCAGGTTCTATTTTGAACAACATAAAATCTATATATTTTAGACAATGTATCATCATCATCATCATCATCATCATCATCATCATCATCATCATCATCATCATCATCATCATCATCATCATCATCATCATCATCATCATCATCATCATCATCATCATCATCATCATCATCAGCTTGGTGGTCAGCTTGGCCGAAATGATAAGAGAGCTCATTCTTAAACTTCCGGTGTGCTAATGCACAGGTAGCGGGTTGAAACCCTACACCCGGTCAGATGGACTAACACGGTGACATCTTGACGTGAGGACGTAAATTACACGTAGCCTAGAAAAATAAAGTTAACGTACAGTTAACAGAATTCTTTGGTCATGTGATGATAAGAGAGGCGTTGGAGAACATCGTGACATCTGGAAAGATCGGTAGGTAAATAGGCAGAAGCACAACAACATAAATGATGCTGGATGGACTGAGACGATGACATGAAGGAACATAAGCAGCAGAGTTATTCTAGAACATCAAGGGCCGAGATCTGTGGAGAGACATGAACGCCTTCGCCAGCTGGCAGGGCACATGATGATGACGATGTAGAGGTAATACATTCACGATACACTGTCGCGTGAGTAAATGTTAACCAAAATATCCCGGTGATTCCTTGATTCCAAGATTCCTTATGGCTTTCTATATAAGACACACCAACATATTCTCGAACCATCTCTGTGTTTGGCTGGGTGGTTGGGGGTGTGTGGCTGGGCGGTGGAGGATATGTGGATGAGTAAGTGTTGGTGGGTTATGAGATGGGTGGAGAATGTGTGTGTGGGTGGGGCGACGTGTGTAGGTGGAGGATTGTGCATGGGTGGGGATGTGTGGGTGGGGGATGGGTGGGTGGGTGCATGTATGTGTGCCTGAGTGTATGTGTGGTGGGTGGGGAGATGTTTGTAGGTGGTAGGATGCGTGTGGGTTTTGGACGCGTGGGTTGGGGATCGGTGGATGGGTGGGGGAATGTATGTGTGGAGGTGTGTGTATTGTTGGGTGGGGGCTGTGTGGGTGGATGGGGGATGTGTGGGAGGGTGTGGGTTGTGTTTCATAACATGGAATATGCAATGTTTATGTCTACAACATTCATTTGACAATGTGTTTTTTTTTTCTATGCGAATGTATTACGCACTATTGATGAACGAAACATGAGTGATTGGAAGGGCCGAATGTAAGACGGGCCTGCGTACCCAATTTGTTACCCTTTGAAAATAAAGTCCGTTCGTTCGTTCATCTGTTCCCTTGTCTTGAACTTCTTTTATAGCAATTGGCCAAGATTAAGTTCCATTTTGTGCTTGGATTTTTCTTATGGATCCTGGTAATGGAGATGAATTAGAAATGAATCACTATGGTACCACAGACACTTAGCATCACGAAACGTCCCGCACGAACCTAATGTGGCAGACATTTCGATCGAGAAGTACCAACAGCCGTCCAGATGGCCCATATGGGGCTCATACTTTGACTGGTAGTTATAAAAGCAATACATTATTACGTTGTTACACTGTAAAGTGACTCTTTGTTTCTCACATTATCATTACTACACGAACTACGCTGCGGACTGAGTGTATGGATAAAGAAGAAGACGAAAGAATGAACGCGAGAAAAAAAGAAAAATGAAACGTTATAATTATACTGAATACTTACCTATTACTTCCATTCATTTGACAATGTATTTTTTTTCTCTGTGAATGTAATACAGATAATTGATTTACGAAAGATGAGTGATTAGAAGGGTCAAATGTAAGAAAGGCCGATGTGCCCAATTTGGAACTCTTCGAAAGTAAAGCTCATTCGTTCGTTCGTTCCAATTGGAGACGTATCCTAACTACAGAAACCGCTATTTCTTCGCCTTGTGCGTGATATTTAACATGTTGTATTTATCATCATCATCATCATCATCATCATCATCATCATCATCATCATCATCATCATCATCATCATCATCATCATCATCATCATCATCATCATCATCATCATCATCATCATCATCATCATCATCATCATCATCATCATCATCATCATCCATTGCCTTTCCGGCTGGCGTGGGCGATCATGCCTCTCCAAAATTTACGATCTCTGACGACATGGATCAATTCGTGTGTCGACTCCATTCCGTGCCATGACACACGACTGTCAAGAATCTTCTGACACTGTCTTCTTCTATATCTCATTTAGCAAATTTTTCCGGTTGTAACAATATGTTCCAGTTTTAGTCTTCTCATAACGTGGTCAAAAATCAATGACTGCCTCTTTCTCATAATTGTGATAAATTGTTTTTGCGACTCAACTTCCATTAAAACAACTTGATTGCTCATTTTGGCTATCCAATAATTTTCAGAATGTTTCTGTAAAACCACATCTCCAAGGCATCCGTGGATTTTTTTGCCTAGTTACTAATTGTTGAACCATACTATGTTTATAAATTGCTATATCGTATAGCTAGTTGGTTGGTCTTGAAATTGTTTGAAGACTTACTTTTACCCCTGATTGGCTCTGACGTCATCTGAGCCATGAAAAGTACGGGCATCTATAGAAGTGAGATTGGTATAGGGCAAGGGTGGGCAAACTATGGCCCGCGGGCCGCATGCGGCCCGGCAACTAATATTATGCGCTCCTCGAAGGCTTTTATAAATAAAAAAGTTTATACTTCGCTATTTTGCTGATTTGTACAAAATTTCATGTGCAGTTATGATTGTTTTAACAGTTTTGAAAAAATGTCTTTCTAATTTTCTATTTTCGTAAACAGTCCTTGACCTTCGTAATGTAATGCTAAAATGTGAATTGATCGATTTTAATATAGAGAGGTTTTGTCATTTCCCTTTGCTGAAACAAGAAACCATTTCTGGGGAAATGAGTGAAAAATACAAAGCCCAATTAGTTACATTAACTGACGAATTTGGGAGGATATTCCAATATCTCAAGAAATTACAGCCACAGTTCAATATTCCCAGTTCCCCTTTTAATGCAGAAACTGATATAGCCACAGAGGACATACAGTTGGAGCTGCTTGACTTACAAGCAGATCATGACCTGAAAGAGAATTCAAGTCAGATGGTTTGCTGGATTTCTATGGATCTTTATCAGAAAATTCATTTCCCAACTCTAGAGATATCTTGATAAATGCAGCCAAAGATTTAATTCCGACCAAGAAAAAGCAACTTAAGCCATGGATTACATCAGACACGTTAGAATTAATAAAATAACGAAAGGAACTGAAACAGAAAGGAGGTGAATCCGATAATAGCAGGATGAAGTATAAATCTTTAACTCGAGAAATAAGAAAGAACACACGAAAAGACAAAAATTTATATATACAAGATTGCTGAACCAGAATAGACAATATCATAAGACTGGAAGAGATTACGAAATGTTCAAAGAAATGAAGTTATTGAAAGAAATGTTCAACCTCAATTGAATGTTATCTGTGACAAGATGGGAAATACCTTAACAGAATCTATACAAATTCTAGAAAGATGGCAGGATTTCTGCAGTGGAGTGGAATCTATGATATGAGTGACAGTGAGGATATGAATGAGATACATGAGCCAATGACAGCAGAGACAGAACCTGAACCTTCATTAGATGAAATTTCATGGGCAATAAAGAACCTGAAGAATGGCAAATCACCTGAATGTGATGAGATACCAGCTGAACTAATTAAAGCGGGAGGAGAAGAAAGCATGCAAATCTATCACGCATTATGCAACAAGATATGGAAATATGGTATATGGCCAAAAGGTTGGAAGAGAACTATCTTCATTCCAATACCAAAAAAGGGCAACCTGAAATTATGCACCAACTATAGCACTGTTGCCCTGATCAGTCATGCAAGTAAAATTCTACTAAAAATGATAATGTGAAGACTTCGTTAGAAATGGAAGAAGAAACTAACGTGGTTCAAGCTGGATTTAGACAAGGAAGAGGAACAAGCGATCACATTCTCAACATGCGTTTAATAATAGAGAAGTGCAGAGAATTTAATGTAAACCTATTCTCATGTTTTGTGGATTATTCAAAGGCATTTGACTGTGTACAACATCAGAAACTTTGGGAAATCATGAGGAATATGGATTTCCATCACATGTAATACAACTCATAAGAATGCTCTATCTAGACCAACAAGCAGCGGTTAGAATAGATTGCGAGACATCAGACTGGTTTGACATCAAGCAAGGAGTCCGTAAGGGATGTGTGCTGTCCCCTATTTGTTTAACCTGTACGCCGACAATATAATGAGAAATGTAAGAGATAATATAAACAGGAGGCTATATGATGCCCTAAATATCGGTGGTCATGACATACCAGAGATTCGGTATGCTGATAATACAGTTTTTCTATCCACAACACAGAATGGTTCAGAAAACCTAATAGCCTCAACCCAATTGAATAGTGAAAATCACAACTTATATCTTAACATAGCAAAAACAAAGATAATGCATACAGATACAATGACCATGGAGAAAGAAATATATGTTAATGAGGAAAATTTAGAGATGGTGGACAATTTTGAATATCTTGGGTCATTGATTACCAACAAAGGTGACACAATGAAAGAAATTAAACGACGACTATCAATTGCTCTTCAAAGACTAAAACAACTGAATAAATTATGGAGTGGGATAGATGGAACTACAAAAATTAGATTTTTAAGAGCATGCATCTTCCCATTGCAACATACGCCTGTGAGACCTGGACACTTACTAAACAAGCTGAACAGCGCATAAATGCCTTTTAATATACATGTTATAGCCGTGTTCTAAGAATATCTTGGGTAAAGAAAAGAACAAATGCATCCATACTTCAAGAACTTAATATTGAAGAAGGTTGGCTATTAAAGACTATAAAACAAAGAAGATTGAAATATTTTGGTCACTTGAAACGTCACGAAAGTTTGGAGAGGACAATAATGGAGGGGTATATGCCTGGAAGAGAGGAAGAGGAAGGCCAAAGAGAAGATGTGTGCAGGATATGGTGGATGATCTCCAGATGGGTGTAACGGACGCGGGACATCATGCTTATGATCGAGAGGTTTTCCGGAAGGTTGCTGTAAACAAAGTGGACATAATATATATGCGGCACCCCCAAATGCTTTATATCTGTCGATGTGGCCCTATGCACAAAAAGTTTGCCCACCCCTGGTATAGAGGCTTTTCTTCGGGCCCGATGGCAAAATACCACCTTCATGAGGACTGTATTGAAGAGATCTCCTTTTACTCCCCAAGTTCAGAAACCACCTGATTGTGCAAGACTGATACTGAAACTCGATATCTGTAGTGAGACAAATTACAATGAAACCAGGTGATGACTTATTACAGTATTTACGAAGTGGCTGGGACTAGGTTAGGCTGGTAAAGTGTTCTTGAAAGATTAATTGTCATGGGAAGATTAATCGTCTTAAGCGATTTATTGTAACTGCCATGGGCGTATACATCGCCACAAAGTTGTCACTGCGTTTTAATACAAAATGTATGCTACCATATTAACAACTTATAAATAATAACCGTGACACACCCCTACTACCCATTTTTCGACATCCATTTTTGATTGGTCAAACTTACTTTATGTTTGACACAGAATCAGTTAACAGATTTTAAGTATTTCATTGTTAACAGACAACAACTCAAAGCACAGAGGGCAAACTGGCATATTAAGTGATCTGTGCAAGAGTTAAATTGCTTAATTTGTCGGGTGAACCACTTCAATATTTAATTTCATTGATGTAATACCCGAAGCTGGCTCTGTAGCAAAGGAGTTACGAATGCAATTCTTAATCCAGCATACCGCGTTCGAAACACAGCTGCAGGCAATTTGGAAGCAGATTGCATTGTGTTGGTTTACCATACTCAAAGATATGAGTGCCTTTCGTTCAGAAAGCGATGACATACGACTGAATGTAAACTTGCCAAGAAATCACGGAAGGCCAACAAATTCTGGAGTTGACTGCGACGTCTTTTAAAGGACATGCAACTAAGTTGTAACTTAAAATACCCGTAGGCTTACCTCATCATTGCGTTATCAATCATAACACGGGGCCCTTACACTGTATTCCAGCTCTAATTGCATAATCACACAGTATCAATCTAACAAATAAGCAATACTTTTACATTGACCATGTAGCACATTTACAGTAAAACATAATTTATCATAGGAATAACATGGACAGATATAATCTATATATATATATATGTAAAACAGAATGTATGTATGTGGGTGGGTAGGTGGGTGGGGATGTATTTGATGCGTTCGATAACGGTCCATCCGATTGAGTTGAAATTTTCTACATGTTTTCTTTTCATTCCCGTTCAGCCAACTGTCATAGTTTGGTACTGTACAATCAGCTATTTACTTACTTAAATTTAATTTCGTAATTACCTGACTTAACATAAGAAAATTTATATAAAGGGACATAACTTTAGTAGCATTGCTATATCTTAGGTTAAGTCCCCTGGCTATAGATAGATAGATAGATAGATAGATAGATAGATAGATAGATAGATAGATAGATAGATAGATAGATAGATAGATAGATCTGATCCGATAGATAGAGAGGGTGGGAGAGACGGACGGACGGACGAGCAGGCAGGCAGGCAGGCAGATAGATAGATAGATAGATAGATAGATAGATAGATAGATAGATAGATAGATAGATAGACAGACAGACTAACAGACAGACAGGCAGACAGACGGGCCGGGTCGTCAGACAGACAGACAGACTAGATAGATAGATAGATAGATAGGTAGTCGGGAACGGGAGATTATATGACTACTTATGTGTATTAAATGAGATGCTCCCCACCAGGGACTGGGTGAAGCCGGGCCGGGTCAGACAGACAGACAGACAGACAGACAGACAGACAGATAGACAGACAGATAGTCGGGAACGGGAGCTTATATGACTATTTATATGAATTAAATGAGATGCTCCCCACCAGGAGCTGGGCAAAGCCCAGATAGAACGAACGAACAAACTTTATTTTCAAAGGGTTAAGAATTGGGCACGCAGGCCCGTCTAACATTCTGCCCTTCTATCACTCTCTTTCATACATTATTTCATTCACACATCATTCAAGGCTAACAAAGAACAGCAACAATATAAAAGATATGCATTATAAAGGTATGGGCAAAATGCGAACATCAAAACTACACCACACAGTAATATTAGATAATGGCCTGACACTTGTTATCAGCCATGTGGAATATACTGACCTACAAAAAGGGGACTAGCTGTTATACTAGGGTTTTGTTATGATTATTATTATTATTATCTCTGTTATTAAGGGGGAAGGTAATCCGTATTGAGATAGTGTTCGAATAATTTGCGATTATATGAATAGGGATTGGTGATGTCTTTGATTTCTTGTGGAAGATTGTTCCACAGCTGAGCTGCAGAGTACGTTAAGCTTGTTTTGTATAAGTCAATCCTAGGCTTCGGAATGTATAGTATATTTAAACGTTTACTGTGTCTAGCATTATATTTAAACAATGGCCAAAGGTAATTTGGGGCATTCCGATGCAGGATTTTGTGAATTAGTTTAGCTTTACTGAAAAGCAGGCGTTTGCGGAATGGTAGTAACTGAAGGCATTTATACAGGCTAGGATTGTCAGATAAATGTTTGCTATAAATTAGACTCATGGCCCGTTTAGATAGATAGATAGATAGCTAGATAGATAGATAGATAGATAGATAGATAGATAGATAGATAGATAGATAGATAGACAGACAGACAGACAGACAGACAGACAGACAGACAGACAAGCAGACAGACAGATAGATAGATCACCGCTGGGACTTGGGCGAAGCCGGGCCGGGTCAGCTAGTTAATTATAAAACAAATGCAAGCTTACCACATTCAAGATTTTAATAATAGTATGCGTCCTGCCTAGCTGCCGTATTACTGATTCTACAAGTCTTAGGTTAGCATAGTCAAATTGATAAGGGCGCTCTCTCTTAAACTTCCGGTGTGCTGATGCCGAGGTAGCGAATTCAACCCCTGCACCGGTCAGTTGGACTAATATGTTGACTTTTCGTCTTCGATTTGGGGACGTAAATTACAAGTACCTCCGAAGTGTGTTCGGCTGATGGCGAGGGACACTGATAATTGGGAAAGCTAATCCAAACACAAAAATCTGTACAGTGCAGTACAAGTGGTAACACGGGTATGGACTACGCTTGGGTTCAAGGCGAGCGAAGAAAAAATAAAATAAACTAAGTTAATGCAGTTATGTATTTGATTTTTAATTAGCTTTGATTTGTTAATGCAAAGAAATGCAATTATTGCTAAAACCTGAAAAACAAAAATCTGTTTAAATCATAATGGGCGAAAGTCTCACAGCCTATTGTTGTTTATTGTCTACTTCTATATTAATTTATATGAATAAATCTTACAATGAAAACAACTATTTATTTTACGTTTAATTAGCTTTGATTTGATAATGTTAAGAAATAAAACAAACACAGGGTTAAATCCTAAAATAACATTTATCCGTGATCTTCTGAGAAGGTAGGAGTTTCTTACGACCTCTAATTATTTGCTGATTGTTTGTTTTCGAACCAGTCGATTCGAATTGTTCACTGTTGTGCAATTAGAAGAACTGGAGTTCTATGATTGATTGGTTCATTCCCGGTAAGCAAGCAATAAAGTGACTGGGAGCATGCGAGTTAGATCTTCAGGTGATACATACGCGACGTGGATTAGTCACTGAGAATGGATGTGGCACTTGCAAACTCATAACCTGCACATTTTGAGTCTTTGGCAGGTTCCATCACGGCGGGGAGAATAGTCCATCCGTCATCAGTTTGCCAGACTAGATGGTTAGTAAGTAATTTAGTTAGTACTTTGGTAAGCAAATAAATTAGTTTGTTAGTAAATTAGTTAGTAAGTAGGTTAATTGGCTAGTAAATTAGTTGGTAATTAGCTATCTACTTAGTTAATTAGTTGGAGCTTATCCTCACTGTATATCGAGCCATTCAGTTCATAAGAGCTCAGGTACCATCGCTAGTTTTACACTCAGCGTGCATCTGTCTACGTCACCAGTTCAGTGTTGTTTGTCTTTTCTTTTTCTTTCTGTCTCTCCCTCCTCCCCCACCTCATTTTTGCATAGCATAGAGTCCTTGTCTGGCTTAACTCTTCCATTTTAACTTAATATTCGTGGTCGAGTCAAGATTGTATATTCACAGAATATTGTCTATATTTTCAGAGAGAGAGAGAGAGAGAGAGAGAGAGAGAGAGAGAGAGAGAACGAACGAACGAAAGAACGAACGAACGAACGAACGAACAGACTTTATTTTCAAAGGGTAACAAATTGGGCACGCAGGCCCGTCTTACATTCGGCCCTTCCAATCACTCATCTTTCTTTCATCAACAGTGCATAGGAATAAAACATTGTCACATGAATTTTGTAAACATAAACAATGCATATTACTATGTTATGAGACACATCCACCACCCACCCACACATCCCCCATTCACTCCAACTCCCTCACCCAACCACACACACATACAATACATTCCCCCACCCATCCACCACATCCCTACACCTACACATCTCCCCACCCACACACACCTCTCACCCACCACACATCCCATCCACCCACACCCCAAGCACACATACATTCAATAACCCACACATCCCCCACCTACACACATCTCCCCACCCACTCACATATCCTCTACCCGTCCCATTTCCCACCAACAATCACTCACCCAATATCCTCCTCCACCCACACACCTCCAACCACCCAACCAAACACACATTCCTCAGCCACACACACATCTCCCCGTCAACTCACATATTCCGCACCTACCCACACACAAATTCCGCACTCACCCACATAATCTCCCATCTCCCCCAGCCCACTCACAGATCCCGAGCCCACACCTACAAACATCCCCCACCATCTCCTAACCTGCACACACTCACCCACCCACATATCCTCTACCCACCCACACATCCTCTACCCACCCATCCCCCAACCAAACATCCCTTAACCACACACCCTTACTCATATACAATCACCCACCCACACATCCTCTACCCAACCACACATCCTCCACCCAACCACACATCCTCCATCCACCCATTCCCCCAGCCACACATCCCTTAACCACACACCCCTACCCATATACACACACATCCCCACCCACGCACAATCTCCCCACCCATACAAACATCCCTCACACACATCCCCACCCACCAACACATTCCCCATTCACAAACACACACCTCCCATCCACGCACACACAACCCATACATTCATCCCCTCACACATCCCTAGACACACGTACTTATCCCTCAACCACTAACACCCACACATCCCTTACCCACTCATCAACACATACATCTCCTATCTACCCACCCACACTCACACATCCCAACCACCCATCTAAGCACAGCATCCCCCACCCTCACACACATCCTTCACCCACCCACAAACCCAACCACACCTTCACCCACCCACACAAACATCATTTATCCACACCCAGCTCCCCTCCCACACAATACCACACCCACACACATCCCAAAGACACATCCCTCACCCACACACACATCTATCCACACATCTCCTACCCATCCACACATCCCCCAACTACAATCACCGTCACTACCCTCACTATCCTCCATCCAGCCACACACACCCCCACCCAGCCAGACATATCCCTCACCCACACACACATCTCCAAATCCATCACCCACACCCATCACGCACCCCATCCCCAACCCACACACAACCCCCACACACATTCACCCACACATCTCTCACCCACACATACTCCCCACCCATCCACCCAAACATCCCACACCCATACACATCCCTCACCAACACATTCCCCATTCACAAACACACATCTCCCATCCACGCACACACAACCCATACATTCATCCCCTCACACATCCCTAGACACACGTACTTATCCCTCAACCACTAACACCCACACATCCCTTACCCACTCATCAACACATACATCTCCTATCTACCCACCCACACTCACACATCCCAACCACCCAACCACCCATCTAAGCACACATCCCCCACCCTCACACACATCCTTCACCCACCCACAAACCCAACCACACCTTCACCCACCCACACAAACATCATTTATCCACACCCAGCTCCCCTCCCACACAATACCACACCCACACACATCCCAAAGACACATCCCTCACCCACACACACATCTATCCACACATCTCCTACCCATCCACACATCCCCCAACTACAATCACCGTCACTACCCTCACTATCCTCCATCCAGCCACACACACACCCACCCAGCCAGACATATCCCCCACCCACACACACATCTCCAAATCCATCACCCACACCCATCACGCACCCCATCCCCAACCCATACACAACCCCCACACACATTCACCCACCTATCTCTCACCCACACACACTCCCCACCCATCCACCCAAACATCCCACACCCATACACATCCCTCACCCACACACACATCCCCAAACCCACAACCACCCCCACCTGCTCACATCTCCCACCCACCACATATCCCCACACCCACATCTCCGCACCCACACATATACCCCCACCCATCCCATAACCCACCATCAATCATCCACCAACATATCCTCCTCCACCCACTCACCCACAACCACCTAGACAAACACACATCCCCACCCACAAACACATCTCCCCATACACCCATACATCTCACACGCACCCACACACAAATTCCCCACCCACCCACACACAAATCCCACCCACACACAAATCCCCCACCCACCCACACAAACCCACCCCGCCCACCCACACATCCTGAGCCCACCCACACACATCACGAATCCACCCACACACACATCCCCCGATCCCCCAACCTACTATTATGATCAAACTCCCACACTTTACACACACATACAGTGACGATTGTCGTGAGCATTGTCGCAAAATTGTAAAGAAAATGGAGAAAAATTGTACATATACATTTTGTAACTTAAAAATTAGTGATGCAATTCAACTCTCTCTCTCTCTCTCTCTCTCTCTCTCTCTCTCTCTCTCTCTCTCTCTCTCTCTCTCTCTCTCTCTCTCTCTCTCTCTCTCTCTCTCTCTCTCTCTCACTCACTAACGCTCTCACTCACAATACAGTAATGTTATATTATACATGATAAAATCAAGTGTCATACATACAAAATGATAATGTGAAAGATGAAAATACACAAAAAATATGGAATGGCATGTTACAGGACATGCGAGCACTGAATTCTCTCTCTCTCTCTCTCTCTCTCTCTCTCTCTCTCTCTCTCTCTCTCTCTCTCTCTCTCTCTCTCTCTCTCTCTCTCTCTCTCTTACACAGGCACACACACATTCCCCCCACACACACACATATCCCTCACATACACACCCATACATACATCCTCACATCTAGACAAATACATGATGCCTCACATGATCACTGAAACTAATAAGAACAAACTCCCACACTTTACACACAATTGAGACACTGACGATTGTCGTGAGAATTCTCGCAATTGCAAGAAGTGGAGAAAAAATTGTACATATACATTATGTAGCGTAAAAGTTAGTGATGCAATTCAACTCTCTCTTTTTTTCTCTCTCTCCCTCTCTCTCTCTCTCTTGCGCTCTCTCTCTCTCTCTCTCTCTCTCTCTCTCTTGCGCTCTCTCTCTCTCTCTCTCTCTCTCTCTCTCTCTCTCTCTCTCTCTCTCCTCTCTCACTAACTCTCTCACTCACATCACAGTAATGTTATATTATACATGATAAAATCAAGTGGCATACAAAATGATAAGATGAGAAAGTAAAAAAAAAAAATATGGAATGGCATGTTACAGGACAATCAGGTGGCATTAAACGATACCTCGTAATATGAAAGATGAGAATACATAAAAAATATGGAATAGCATGTTACATGACATGCGTGGGCTCAACTCTCTCTCTCTCTCTCTCTCTCTCTCTCTCTCTCTCTCTCTCTCTCTCTCTTTACATACACACACTCTCACACTCATTCACTCTCTCTCTCTCTCACTTACACTCACTAACTCTCTCACTTGCTTTACAGTAATTTACATGAATTCAGTTTATGCATGTTAAAATCAAGTGCATCAAAATGATAATATTAAAAAAAATGAGAATACACAAAACATATGGATCAGCATGATAGATGACATGTGTGTGCTCAACTCTCTCTCTCTCTCTCTCTCTCTCTCTCTCTCTCTCTCTCTCTCTCTCTCTCTCTCTCTCTCTCTCTCTCTCTCTTCTCTCTCTCTCTCTCTCTCTCCCTCTCTATCTCTTCTCTCTCACACACATGTACATACACACACCCACACACACATCATACCCACGCAATACACACACCTGCACACATCCATATACTTACTCACACGTACTCACATAACACCCGAATATACACTCCCTCGCATACACTGCATGCATGCACACTTACACATACAAAGATATACAATACATACACGAGCACACACACACACACACACACACACACTTATCCATACACACATACACACACGCACATGCATATAAACGCATATAAACGCATGAACGCACACCTTAACACACGTACAGACATACACACAGAGTCACACACAGATACACACATGTACACACATATACACCCATACACACATCCAGACATGCACACACATACATCACACTTTCTCATGCACTCTCTCATTCACCCACGCTCTCTCTTTTACACACTCACTCGCTCTCACACTCACTCATTCGCGCACATACACGCATACCCACAAATTCTCTCTCATTCACTCACGCTCCCTTACTCACTCATTTACTCGATGACTCTCTAACTCACACTCATTCACTAACTTTCACACTCTATCACACAGACAGGCAGACACACAACACACCCACTCTCTCAGATTCACTCATTCTCTAACTAAATCTCTCACACATATGTCCACACACTCACTCACTTTTACACTCACTCAGGCACACGCGCATGCATACTCTCTCACTCTCACTCATACTAATTCTTCCACTCACACTCTTTCTCACTCACTCTCTCACCCACTGTCTCGTTCACACACATACAGTGAAGAATGATAGTGGAAAAATGATACTAGTAGGTGACTTATGGAGGCATATAGTCGGTATGAGGTAAGTATTGAAAGAGTTTTCGGTTGAATGTGTAGGGACTCATTGGTGTTTTCAGTTCTGGTGGAAGGCTATTCCACAAGTGAGCACCAGAATATGCGAAACAAGTTTTGTATAAGTCCAATCTAGGCTAAGGAAGCTGTAATAAATTTAAGCGCTTACTGTTCATTGCATTAGATTGAATTAACGGTAGAAGATACTCTGGGGTATTTTGAGATATAATTTTATTCACTAATTTGGCTTTGTTAAAAAGGAAGCGCTTCTGAAGTGGTAGAAGTCTTAGATGGCTGTATAATTTATTACTTTCAACGTGCTTTATGCTAGAAACTAGACGTATAGCGCGGTTTTGAACACAATCGTTTCATATTAGATTTAGGGCAGCCATCCCAGACTGTGGAACAATAATCGAGAGGTGATTGGATATAGGATGGATAGAATATTTTACGTGTGCTTTCATCCAAAAAGTGTTGAATTTTAGCGAGTTGGTAAACTTTTTGTGCTATTCTCTTGGTAAGGGCGTGAACATGAGGGCTCCAGTTTAAATGTCTGTCAATTAAAAGACCTAATGTTTTATGTTCATTTACATTAATTATAGGTAACGTGTCCACGTGGAGCTCGAGCGGTGTCCCAGTTATGGCTAGGGTCTGTAGTTTTTGTCTGGTCGTTATTAGCATGGATTTGGTTTTGTCGATGTTAATTAAGAGAGAGAGAGAGAGAGAGAGAGAGAGAGAGAGAGAGAGAGAGAGAGAGAGAGAGAGAGAGAGAGAGAGAGAAAGAGAGAGAGAGCGAGAGAGAGAGACAGAGGAGAGAGAGATTTATAAAATCAGAGAGATATAAATAAAGGGAGAGATAAAAGTGGAAACAGAGAAAAAGAGCTGACAGACACATAGAGAAAGAACGAAAGAGAGAATGAGTGTGTGTGTGTGTGTGTGTGTGTGTGTGTGTGTGTGTGTGAGAGAGAGAGAGAGAGAGAGAGAGAGAGAGAGAGAGAGATATTTAAGAATATGATCTTAGTGTCCACAGCTTCTTAATTACTAAAACAGCAATAGTTTGGAAAGAAATAAAGTGTCTAACAAAACAGATGCTGCATAATTGTTGCCACTGTATACTGACACACACTAATCAGTTCTAATCTACTGTCCCAAAAGTCATCCATCTAACGGCTAAAAGATGAGACTTCTAACCTGTTTTGATAATGGATGTTAGCTGTAATTTTCAAGCCGTTAATGTAGTTTAATTGTTTAATTATCAGACACCAGCACACGGTCAGATTGTTTGGCCCTGGTCATTGCGTTCTGCAAGTGTTAGATTGAATGTTGAAGTTGGTGTCTAAAAGCAATGTCAGCTCCAGTGATGGCGCCTTAATGAACCTTCTATCGTCTCATCAGCTCCATCTTTCAACAGCTCATTAAAAATAAAAAAAAAAATAAAAAAAATTTAAAGTAAAGAATCCCGAAGTATATAGCTTCCTTCTATGAGTATGCGATGTGATAGGGACATCGCATATTTTAAGCCTGAGTGCACGGAGACCTAGGTTGTCAGTCTTACCCTCACTGTGGCAAGCGACGAGCCCAGTCGTCCGACAGTGCTCATGACATTATCGGTGCAGTTCATTATCACATTGGCTAACGCGCCCTCTATAGGTTAAGTGGGGACAATCAGGTTAAATCGTCTTACAAGAACAGCACCAGCAACAACATTAGCAACAATAGCAACTGCGACAACAATAATAACAATAATAGCAACAGTGACAACAATAATAACGACAATAGCAATAAGAACAGCAACAACAGATTAACGGAACGGTAATATGTAATCAGAGTAGGCTGGGTACGGCGAAGCAACATACCTACTTATGTTGGTGTGCCCCATGGTTGCCCAAGGTGTTTTTCGGGAACAGGCAAGGAATATGACTATGTAATTAATATACGGGTTAATGGGAATAATCTTTATCTAGTAAATTAGTACAACTACCTCAGAACAGCGATATCATTTGATGGGAGATGCCTTGAAGATAATAGAGAGAGAGAGTATCGCAATGGAAAAGTTAGCCTTTTGCAAGATGAAAAACATGCTGACCAATACAAAGATGTCATTTGCAACGAAATAAGTGTTGAAGTGCTATGTGTGTGTGTGTGTGTGTGTGTGTGTATATATATATATATATATATATATATATATATATATATATATATATATATATATATATATATATATATATATATATATATATATATATATACGCTTTACTCTTGTGTGGCTATGAAACAATAAGCAGACAAGCGGAGACACATCTAGTTGTAGTGGAAATGTCGTTTCTGAGAAAAATGGATAGAAAAATGGATAGACAGATAATCCAATGAACAAGCCCTATAAGAAACAAGTGAAAACCTAAATTGAATGGAGAAATTACACGTAGGCAGTCAATATGGGTACGTTATGAAATGAAATAAACTATAAAAGTTAGTGACAACTGGAAACATTTAGAGGAAAAGAACAAAGGGAAGGCAGAGAAGTAAATATCTGGATAGCGTAGCCATATGAGATAATAGAGACAAAAACACAAGGAGGATGATACAAGATTCTGGTGATCGTGTAAGATGGCTACGATAACCACCCACGCTTAGGTGATCGTGTAAGATGGCTACGATAACCACCCACGCTTATCGGCATGACATAAGATGGTGGTAAAGATACTAACCACATATTTTTATACCAATCTTCAATCAGTGAGTCATGTGATCAATATCGCACCAACCACTTTTATAGGGTGTTTGTAAAGTCTCGCTCCACTTTGTATGTAGAATAGCTGTTTGTTGGAGAGTATGTGTTCCGTTTGCAAGACGGGAAACATACTTTCCAACAAACAGCTATACAACATACAAAGTGTAGTGAGAATTTACAAACTCCCTGTATTTCCCAGAAAATTGTCCGTTATGGTAAATAAAAAAAAAAAGAAATCACCACTTCGAACATATGACAGACGTGCTGATAAGCAGACGTACCAGCAGCTGTGCTACTGCATCTCTCAGTTAAGTTTAAAGCGATCAAAACATCTTCCTGATTCCATAGCCTCAATATGCCAGGTGGCAGGAAAACGGGATCTTAAACTTGCAGCCACACAGCTGTGTTATTTGAAAGTAAATGCCAACGGTAGATTACATCATTAAAGAACTCCTATTTGCGGACAATCAAGCACTAATAGCAAAATCAGAAGCAGAATGACAAGACTATATGACTTGTCTAAACGAAGTGTGCAAGGAACATAACATGAAAATTAGCGCCAGTAAAACAGAGGTAATGACTATAACCAAAGAAGAAAAAAACAACAACAAAGATTCATCTAAAAGAACACCACCAGAAACAAGTAAAGAGCTTCACGTACTTAGGAAGTAGAATATTATCAAATGGCAAATCAGAAGATGAAATCGAAAATAAATGCAATAAAGCAAACCAACTCATTATACAAATGGCACCAATACTGAAGAACAAACACGTATCAATAGTTACTAAGAAAACACTCCACTACACAATCTTCCTGTCAACTCTATGCTACCAATGCCCAACCTAGACAATGATAGTAAAAGAGAAAAGAAAAATCACAACAGAAATACGATCCTGAGAAGAATACTCAATATATCAAGAAAAGAGAAAATAAGAAATTAAGAAATCAGAACTAAAGTAGGGGTTATAGCAGCGCTAGACTTTACTAGAAGGTAGCAAGTGAACTGGTTTGGGCATGTAACTAGGTTACCAACTAACAGTATACCACAACAAGCAATGATGTACAGAACAAATGTAAGCAAATGAAGAAGCCGACCACGTAAACGATGGACAGAGTGAATAGCAATCTTGATACATGTAGCCCATAAACGGACACTCTGCCGCTGTTTATGCTTCACCTCGACCCACAAGGTACAAGAGGAACAAGATGAGATGAGATGGTCTCTTGTCAGATATTGCTGTCGGAATGTGAAGTGTTTGGCTTTCACAAATTCTAGCCCATGGAAATGCATGAAGTTTTTGTGTCACAACGTACAAGTTGAAGAGAGGTAAGGGAGAACCAAGCAAGAAGACACCAGTTTGGCATCGGAACATGGATGATCATCTGTATCAGAACGATAGGGTTGGGGATGGTGAGTTTATTTATTGGGGGGAACCGTGGCTGAAAGGTTACAATTTCCGCCCCAGGCTCAGAAGACATCGATTCGATCCCTTCTGGACATTTCCCAAGAACCTTTGTATATCTAATATCCTACGTCACCTTGATGTCTTGGACACTGCGAAAAACAGAAGGTTCCTTGCGCAAACTGCACACGTTTAAAATCCCGCGTCAGTTGTAAATCACAAAGAGTAGTCCTTAAGGCAGCTGCACTGGCAAAGTTGATAGGAAAAGTCAACAAACCCTCAGGTAGGCAGAAGCCGTTACCTTGGGTGGAATCTGTCTAGAAGAAGCAAACCTTACCAAATGCATGACGAATTCGGACACACCGACCTATGAAGCGCGTAACATGGTGTGTCGCATTCGCATAGAAAGAGGAGCGAAGAAGGACACGAAGAAAACGGTGAGGAAACTGGAGGCAATAAAACTGTGATTTCAGAAGAGAACATAGTGAACAGAGTAAAAAGTCAACAAGACGTTAAGAATAGCTGCAGTTGCTCGATCCCTCATCATTTCATCATACGCGGTCAGCAAAATAGACAATGTCTTCAAGCGAAAAGGGTAATCACACTGTCGGGTTGATTATAGAATATATACAGAAAATTCTAGCAAATTAAGAACGTTTTGTGCAATAAGTCACTATCCTTGAAAGTTAGAAAAAGAAAGAGTTCTTGCATGTTACACAGAACCAGTCTTAACATACGGCTGCGATTCCTGGACAATTAGTAAACAGGTGAAACAATTCCCGGAAGCCTTGGTTTTATAGAAGAATGCTGAAAATTAATTGGACAGCAAAAATGAGCAATCTGAACATTTTAAGGGAAGCTGAGTAGCAAAGACAACTGGTCACAAGCATTAGAAAAAGACAGTCATCGTGTTTTTGTCTACGTTATGAGAAGACAAAAACTGGAACATGTTGTGACAACCGGAAAGATTTGCGGAAAAAGAGATAGAGGAAGACAGCTTGAGAAGATTCTTCAAAGTCTTATGTCATGGCACGGAAAGGAGTCAACACACGAATTGATCCATGACGTCGGAGATCGTAATTTGTGGAGAGGTATGATCGCCCAGTCCAGCCGGTAAAGCACTGGAGGATGATGATGATGATATACAGAAAAGGCGGGTGGGTTAGCGAAGTCGATAATGAACTGCGTTGGTAATGTCATGAGCACGTCGGACGTGGGTTCGACACCTGGGCTCATCGCCTGCGAAAGTGAGGAAAATATTGGCCATCTAAAGGGCTTATTTTTAATGACTGTGCAGTTTTTGAAAATATTGCTGGTCCAAGTTTAGTATTCGCCCTAAGTGGAGTTCATGCAACATAATAGATCAATACAAAACTTGGACCGGCAATATTTTCAAACACTGCACAGTCATTAAAAATACACCCCATATTTCTACATGCATTCAGACCACATACCAATGGCGGAAAACCGATCGGGGACAAATTGTTATTGCTATTATCATATATAGCAAAAGAAGACGGGGAGAGTAGTTGCCGGCCCTGTGGTCATGAGTTTGAAACAGCCACCGTAGTGTCGTCGACGTGTTTATATCTTGCGTTTTGTGTATGTATTTGTTTGCTGATGAAGGCTTGCAGGCGCAACGTTCTATGGTTTCATTAACTGTGATCTGTCAAGCTGCATTACTGTGTGTTGTTTTATATTTAAATATTGAGCACAACCCACTACTAGCAACGCCGACCGCCTTCTGGTATGAACCTAAGGCCTATTCACGTCAATATGGAAGCACTATTCTCAAGTTTCGCTCTCGTTTGAGCTCGTCAGTAGTGCATATCCCTGACCGGATCTGGAAACAAGCCCCGAATCACTGGCGTGTGAAGTGGGTGTGTAACCAAGCGGCACACGCTGTACACGCCAAATTATCATAACAGAATACCACAACTTTACCCATAGGAGGCTATGCTCAAGATTGCCCAATCGCCGCGACTGACATCCGTCAATCGATGTGGACCCGAACGATCAGGACTTCTCACTGGCAAGGAACACCAGACCTCCTAAAATCCAGAGAGCAATAATCAAATTGATTATTTGATTGTTTCGGGATTTGAAATTTAAATATTGAGCATAACCCACTACTAGCAACGCCGACCGCATTCTGGTATGAACCTAAGGCCTATCCACGTCAATATGGAAGCACTATACTCGAGTTTCGCTCTTGTTTGAGCTCGTCAGTAGTGCATATCCCTGAACGGATCCGGAAACAAGCCCCGGATCACTGGCGTGTGAAGCGGGTGTGTAACCAAGCGGCGCACGCTGGACACGCCAAATTATCATAACAGAATACCACAACGTTACCCATCGTACGCTATGCTCAAGATTGCCCAATCGCCGTGACTGATGTCCGTCAATCGATGTGGACCCAAACGATCAGGACTTCTCACTGGCAAGGAACACCAGGCCTCCAAAAAACAATCAAATAATCAATTTGATTACTGTTCACTGGATTTTAGGAGGCCTTGTGTTCCTTGCCAGTGAGAAGTCCTGATCGTTCGGGTCCACATCGATTGTCGGACGTAGAGTCGCGGCGATTTGGCAATCTTGAGCATAGCCTACGATGTGTAACGTTGTGGTATTCTATTATGATAATTTGGCGTGTCCAGCGTGTGCCGCGTGGTTACACACCCGCTTCACATACAAGTGATCCGTGGTGTGTTTCCGGATCCGGTCAGGGATATGCACTATTAACGAGCTCAAACGAAAGCGAAACTCGAGTATAGTGCTTCCATATTGACGTGGATATGCCTTAGGTTCATACCAAATGCGGTCGCGTTGCTAGTAGTGGGTTGTGCTCAATATTTAAATTTCAAATCCCGAAACAATCAAATAAGCAATTATTTTATATAGTTAGTTAGTTAGTTAGTTAGTTAGTTAGTCGTGTTTCCAACTTCACGGCCTCAGGTTGTCCCCATATTGCTCCGTTCCTGTGCCAGTGAATATCACACACAATGCTCCTCACTGCCCAAATTGAACAATGGAATAGACAGGAGTATTGGCAAGCCAACAGCCCGCACAGGAACACTGTGCATAATGCCGCCGTCAGAATGCCAACATAAAAGTCCTCCATGAAAAATACAGTTCATCGTCGATGGAAACGGCAGTCACCAGAAAGACTTCATTGACCCGGGTTTTATCCCATATGGCTCGGTCTCTTTCCACAGGACGACCTGCCGAAAGCGCCGCACAAAGCACGAACTCCGTAGCTCCAGCGGCGACCCCCTGGAGTCTCCTGAAAAATGCACTCGTGAGCCGAAAAGGCAAACCAGTCAATCCAGCAACAGCCGGCCGTCATCGTTCCGAACATGCAGTTCACGCTACAAACAACCGCGGACAGATGTAAAAGCATTCCACGCGAAACTCACGGCTCACAGTGTCGCGCCACGCACTCACTCAGTAGCAGGGCGACGGAACAATATCCTCCTTAGTCGCCTCTTATGACATGCATGGTAGGCAACAGTGTTACTATTCTTTGCTCCCTAGTATGCGCCCCGGCAACACACGGGCGATTTTATATTGTTTACATTTCCACAGCTTTACTGCAGTTCCACTAATAGTATTTATACTTAATAGATCTAATGTAGCCTAGAAGATTAGCATGTCGGAAACTTTTGGCGTAATGGGATTGTTCCACACGCCGGTCAAGTTAGTTAAAATAGTTAGTTGCATATCATTTACAGGACAGTCGCAGTCAACCCCAACAATACTGACTATTTGTGTTTTCTTGGCTAGTTTACGTTCCCTAATTTGCAATTGCTTTCTGAACTGTCGGCGCTCATTACCGTTTTATAAAACTATTGCAAAGCGGTCTGCTGCCAAACCACCCGCAGCTGTGTTTCGAACGCGGTATGAGGGACTACGAAGTGCGCCCTTAAGCCTTTCGCCACAGAGTCGGCTACACGTCGGTCAACTGGACTTAAATGTTTACTTCCTGTTCAGAAAACAACGGCAAACTACTGGACGTAAAATTGCCCAGTAAATCGCGAACAGCCAGCAGGTGCTGACTGTAATTCAAACTCCTGGAAAAGACATGCAATTTTGTTTAAGTTTAACTTCAATCTAAATAAAACCTCCCGCCACCAGACTTGCCAGGCTGTCGTTACTTGCCCTTCAGTGAAGACTTGTAAAGTTTGGATCGAAAATTCGGTTACTTGAACGGTTGTATGCCATCAAAACAATGTCTGCCGTTCTTTTTTCCTAATCATTTTGGAACCCGTATGTATGTGAGAGCTGGCCAACAATTTTGTGTCCATGGTCTTATTCTGAACTCAAAATCTTGCCAGGAATCAAATTTGATTATTCGTTTGCCTGATTTCAGTATTTAGATTCCTTTTCTTCTATGTCTGCGTGTTTCATCGCATACCATACTTTAACTTCACATTATAATTTCTTATCTTCACCTACAGAAAAAAACATTTTTAATACATTCAAAATCTGTTAACTCTGAAAAACCCATTTTTGGGCCTCTTAACTGTACTTTAAAACAACAGTCTAATAACAGATATGACGTCTCTAAAGTCTGATTTGTTAGTTTCTTCCGGGAATTGAAGACCCGGCATAATGTGTTTTCCATTACTTTACCCACAGTTCTTCTCTCCTTTGGCAACTCACAAGTAGTTCAAAAATGCTGATGACGTTTCTCTCATTAAACAGTAATAATAAATGACAGGAAAATCCTATAATTTTCTTGGATCGATCCACCTGAGGATCATTTGATCACTGGATTTGACTTTTATTATAGTTCTTTGCTTTTGTTATATAATGTGGACTTATACTGTCTGTCTCTCTCTGCCAGTCTGTCCGTCCGTCCGTCTGTCTGTCCGTCCACCCGTCGTCCGTCTGTCTTGAATTATGGAGGATATACATGGGCGTGATAGAGAAAGAGAGAGAGAGAGAGAGAGAGAGAGAGAGAGAGAGAGAGAGAGACAGTTAGAGAGAGATTGTGTAACAATGAGAGAGAGAAAGAGAGAGAGAGAGAGAGATAGAGAGAGAGAAAGAGAGAGAGAGAGAGGTGGAGAAAGAGTGAAAGTGTGTATGTATGTATGTATGAATAAACGCTTATGAGTGAGTTTGTGATTCTGAGTGAGTAAATGTGTATGGTAAACATTATCTGTGACAAGATGGATAATACCTTAACGGAATATAAACAAATTCTAGAAAGATGGCAAGAATGCAGAAGTGGAATGTATGATATGAGTGAGAGTGAGGATATGGATGAGATAAATGAATCAATGACAACAGAGACAGAACTTGAACACTCATTAGATGAAATTGCATGGGCAATAAAGAATATGAAGGATGGTAAATCACCTGAATGTGATGAGATACCAGCTGAACTATTATTTAAAGCGGGAAGAGAAGAAGCATACAAATCTATCACGCATTATGTGAAAAGATATGGAAATATGATATATGGGCAAACCATTAGAAGAGAACTTTGCCATTGAGTATAAATGTTATAGACGAGTTCTAGGAATATCTTGGATTAAAAAAAAAATGAACAAATACATCCATACTTCAAGATCTGAATATAGAAGAAAGTTGGCTATTAAAGGTGATAAAACAAAGAAAATTGAAATATTTTGGTCACTTGAAACGCCACGAAAGTTTGGAGAGAACAATAATGGAGGGGTATATGCCTGGGAAGAGAGGAAAAGGAAGGCCAAAGAGAAGATAGGTGCAGGATGTGGCGGATGATCTCCAGATGGGTATATCGGACGCGGGACATCTTGCTTATGATCTAGAGGTTTTCCGGAAGGTTGTTATGGGAACGAGGTTCTGCAAAGGACATGCTACTGAATGAATGAATGATATGTATGCGAGGTAGAGTGCATTTGTGTGTTACTGAGTGGGTGCATCACTGTGAGGGGTTGTATAAATGATGTAAGTTTGTATGCAGGCATGTATCAATGTGCTTATGCATATGCGTGTGTCTAGCTGCCTGCCTGTCTTAAAACATGGCAATGTACATTGTTTATGTTCGAAACTTTCATTTGACAATATTCAAAATGCACAATAGGTACTTGATGTACCCCATATGAATTATTGGAAGGACCGAATGTAAGACGGACCAGAGTGTTCAATTGGTTATTATTCCGTGTCTGTCCTATGCATATTTTATTCCGTCTGTCAGTCTATATATCTTTCTATCCACCATCCACACGCCCGTCCCTCAAAGTCCTCCTCGTATTCTTCATCTCAGTCTTTCATTCACCTCTCAGTCCTCCTCGTATTCTTCATCTCAGTCTTCCATTCACCTCTCAGTCCTCCTCGTATTCTTCATCTCAGTCTGTCATTCACCTCTCTGTATGTAGTTATGTCGCCGTCTATGTGTGTTATGTGTGATGTAAAGCTATTTCGGCATTGATAGAAACCCGGTTGCTCTTTCTGCCCCAGGCTGCTGTAGCTTTAATCTAAAACCACTCTGCGTGGAAGAAATGAAAGAGATAACTGTGTCTGACTGAAGTAATTGAAGTAATTAACAAGGGCACCACACTAACGTAATAATCCGGACAGAGTGGGAAGAGTGATATTCTGAGGCGTTTCAGTAATAATTATGGCATAACATTTAACGTAACATTTATTATAAAATGAATAAAATTTATAACCGAAACAATTATGACACACTATGTTACACGACAACTAGGAGAGAGTAGTTCAGAGTAATTACTTAACAAGAGTTTTGGAAATAAGAGCACAAGATCTCATCGTAACAGTAACTAACGACCGAGTTGATAAATGCAATAATGGAACTATTCATCCATTCATTCAGTAGCATGCCCGTTATATTACCTTGATCACATGACAACCGCCCGAAAAACCTCTGGGTCATAAGCAAGATGTCCCGCGTCAGAAACACCCATTTGGAGATCATCCGCCACATCCTGCACCCATCTTCTCTTTGACCTTCCTCTTCCTCTCTTTCCAGCACATTTAACCCTCCAGTAATCTTCTCTCCAAACTTTCATGACGTTTCAAGTGACTAAAATATTTAAATTTTCTTTGTTTTATCGTCTTTAAATAATGGAACCAGCAAAGAAAAATGCAGATGTTTTGGTGCATTACATTCGTTTGTTATGCTAGTGTGTCCTCTGATATTCACTTATTTTTCTATCTTATATGAGTGTCAGTCAATACTCGCTACATGTGGCCCACCTCTGGTAATTTGGTGGAAAATGTAGGCCATCGTTAGAAGCAAAATTTACAATTTTTTTTTTCCTCTGGCAAAATAAGATCATAATATAAGCTGTGAAATTAGCATGTAAGCTGACCGAAAGGAACATAGTAAATGAAGTGATTTCCAATTCTTTTTCTATCTGATATGAATGTCAGTCAATACTCGCTACATGTGGCCCACCTCTGATTTCCATTTATTTTTCTATCTTGTATGAGTGTCAGTCAATACTCGCTACACGTGACCCACCTCTGACTTCCACTTCTGTTTCTATTTTATGTGAGTGCCAGTCAATAATCACCAACATGTGGTAACACTTCAATTTCTAAGTTGATCTGGAGCAATGAGTTAAAAATATGCAATATTACTAATCATAACCCGAGATTTTCTCCTAAAACCGATCTTGTGAAAAGGCGATTTTTGAGCGCGTATATTAGGCATCAATACAATGCCATTACTGGATCGATGGCGCACTCATTACACAGCGGGTGGACCCAGCCTAGTTTGGTTTTGTTTTTTGGTTTGATTTTGGTTTGTAAAGGGTTGTTGAGTGTTTCACTGACATAACATTACAGATCTGTATATTACCGTCGTCGTCTATAACCATGAATATAGCAAAGAATAGCAACACTGTAACCTAACATAAATGTCGCAAACGACCGCTAAGAATAGTTGGCGTGAGATTGACTACTTCATTCCGTAGAACAGTTTAGCCGCACAGTCTCAACAGTCATTAATAAGTCTACAAAGGTTGTGATGTGGGTTGACATAAGGCCTCGGCTATGATGAGAGATGGAAGATGAAGAAGAAGAAGGAGGAGGAGGAGGAGAAGAAGAAGAAGAAGAAGAAGAAGAAGAAGAAGAAGAAGAAGAAGAAGAAGAAGAAGAAGAAGAAGAAGAAGAAGAAGAAATAAAGAATTTTCGGTTTATGTACAAAATATGGTGAATATTGTTCGGATATGTGTTCTTTGGTGGAACAAATGTTTGTCCCCATTGATATTAGGTATTCGTATAATTTGTTTTACACTTTACAATGTGTTTGTATTAGTCTTGTTTTTGTTGTTCTTGTCAAATGTAAACGCAACTGAAATATTGGACACGTTTGGCGTGATTTAACGTATCAATTATTATTTTTCTTCTTCGCTTTTATTCGTATTTATTTTCCAATTATTATTTCGCATTAATCTCAAGAAGCAATAATTAGTTGCGTAGCAGAGCGTTCTGGCTGTTAAACCACCGGGGCGCTCATGGTTGGGTATCGTGATCAACCCCTACACAGATGACTTAGATTTCGAAGTTGACTTCTCGTTCAGAAAGCAAAGGCAAACTAAAGAAAATTAACGTTATTGCAACGCCGTGCAAAGGACGGACATGTTATTTAAAAAAAAAATCTTCTATAGCTTTTCACATTGATTGAAGTCCAGCTAGGTAGTATGTGATTGTGTGCTTGTTAGGAAGGAGGTTATGCTCGAAGGATCCTATCATAATTTTCATTCCATATTTATATGGTCATATGGTGTTGCAGCCATGGCCTGTCTTAATAATAATATGGTAATTTGGTGGAAAATGTAGGCCATCGTTGGAAGCAAAATTTACAATTTTTTTTCCTCTGGCACAATAAGATCAAAATATATGCTGTGAAATTAGCATGTAAGCTGACCGGAAGGAACATAGTAAATGAAGTGTTAGTTAAGAGGAAATAGCGGGGGTGGAGGTGGAAAGGGGGGGGGGCGATGTCAGTTTACATAGACAAGGTTCTTGTAGGATATTGTAGCAACAATAGTAAGGTGAAGGGGCTGAGAGTGTATACACATGGAAAGGTAGGAATGAGGGGCATGGAAAAAGAAACTAAAGGGTAGGAATGGAGGAGGAGAGGGGGGCAGGGTTGTTATTTCAACAGATAAGTGAAACTATATCAAACACTGAGAGCCTGTAACGAGAGAACCCCATCTGCAAATTATGTCGTTTTTCAGAAGTCTTGCCATATCTTTAATGAGATTAGGAAGATTTAATATCTGTACTCTGCATATCAGACATTCAACAATAATCTGCACTGTTAAGATAAGTATAAGCCGGTTTATGGGCATTCCTGTTAATGTCTAAGAGTTGTTGCTCGTTACTCCGGCAAGAAGAAGGCTTTTTCGATAATGCATTTCATACAGTTTTAGCATACGGCTGCAAGTCCTTGACAATTAGTAAACAGGCCAAAACAAACAAACAAACAAACAAACAAACCTGGGAGCGTTGAAGATTGGTTTATAGAAGAAAGCTGAAAATTAATTGGACAGCCAAAATAAGCAATCAGGACTTTTTAAGGGAAGCTGGGCCACAAAGATAGCTTATAACAAACATCAGAAACAGGCAGTCATCGTTTTGTGTGTGTGTGTGTGTGTGTGTGTGTGCGTGCGTGCGTGCGTGTGTGTGTGTGTGTGTGTGTGTGTGTGTGTGTGTGTGTGTGTGTGTGTGTGTGTGTGTGTGTGTGTGTGCGTGTGTGTGTGTGTGTGTGTGTGTGTGTGTGTGTGTGTGTGCGTGCGTGTGTGTGCGTGCGTGTGTGTGTGTGTGTGTGTGTGTGTGTGTGTGTGTGTGTGTGTGTGTGTGTGTGTGTGTGGCCACGTTATGAGAAGACAGACGCTGGAATATGTTGTGACAACAGGAAATATTTGCGGAAAGAGAATAGGGTGAAGACAGCATGAGAAGATTCTTGACAGCCTTGTGTCATGGCATGGAAGGGAGTCAACACACGAAATCATCCATGACGTCGGAGATCGTATATTGTGGAGAGACACGATCCTCCACGCCAGCCGGCAAGGCACTGGATGATGATTTCATAACACGCCGTTTACAGATGATGGTATACATATCACGACGAAACC
Organism: Cepaea nemoralis; assembly: GCA_014155875.1. Taxonomy (NCBI): domain Eukaryota; kingdom Metazoa; phylum Mollusca; class Gastropoda; order Stylommatophora; family Helicidae; genus Cepaea; species Cepaea nemoralis. The sequence continues at coordinate 622,617 of JACEFZ010022168.1, forward strand.
CTTATACATATTAAAGCTGACGAAAGGGGAACATCAACCCCGGAGTCTGCGGCACATGGGTACAAGTCGTATGCCGAGATCTAACACGAGACGTAGTGCCGGAATGGGACTCCAAAGACTGACCAACGCTATTCTTGGCAAGGCCATGCTTGAGACTATGATCACGACCATCTGCCACCAGAGGAGTATTAATCTAGGTATGGGGGTTGGAGGGGGGGGGGGGGCTTAAAATGAAAGCCTTAAAAGTGTGATAAACATTACAATAACCATGCCATTAAATTGTATCCTATATCCTGTCAATATTGTTGTTAAGGATGTCAATAGTTTTGAGCACTTGACATCACGGTGCAGACGAACACGATGACGTCATAAGGAAGTTTAAAGATGGTCACCCCACTTTTGACATGCACCAGAAGGTACGGAATTCTGTGATCCGTTGTTTGATCAGTGAAGCAATGAATGAATCACTTAAAAACGAGAAGTAGAGTTTTACCAAAGCACGACTACAAAAAACAAAATGGACGTTGCGGCCAAAGCCTTTGTCAGCACAGAACAAACAAACAAAAATAGACTAACACATATACGAAAGACACTACATGAAAGTATTAATTTCACTTATCTGTGTCCTAGCTTGAACGGCTATCCGTGGACGGAATAAACCGGATGTCGTGGTTATCGGGGTCAACTGACTAAAGGTCAATACAGCCAGAGGCTCGGTGAATGGCTGAGGCAACCGGTGAGGGAACCCGTACTGGGAGGGGATAGGGGTGCGCCCATGACAGCGAATGGAAAAATATGGATATGTAGAGCACTGTAGCTAACTCTGTGGCGATGTAACGGATGCAGTTCGCAATTCCCCACGCCAAGTTCGAAACGCTGCTGTGGGCGATCTGGATGAAGACCACCAAGCGTTTGCCATCATAAAATAGCACAAGTGACGGTTGTTAAGAATGCAATGAGAAGCTTCCTCACGCAAACTAACCGGGAAGTCACAGAAAGCAGAGATAATGCTGGTGTTGACTACTACGTCCTGTGAAGGACATGCAACTGGCTTGTAAGTGGACTAGACTTTGATCAGTGAAGGGGTGGAACCGATTTAAATTCATTGGCGAATGAAGGTCTGGTAAGGTGATGCATGTTTGTCAGTCCAGCAAGCGTTTGAGTGGAGTTGGATGTTTCAAAACGTCGTTACTTCTGTGAAAAGGTACAGCAGGTGATGCAGCATAGGTGGTTAAACACGTGATCAAGAGAATATGTTTTCTACAGAAATCAAAACACTTAATCTGCTCTGGAGGATTTGCATGCACGTAATGGTGACTTCATCATACATTTGTTCTTCACTTTTTTCAGAATATAGTCTCAAAATCATATACAATTTTAATTTGAAGTTGGAAGAGTAGAAGTAGCACTGAATTTATAGGGAAAGCAAACAAAGACTAGAAAAAGTAGAATACATGTCAATGAATTATAATGACTAGAAATAGATGTGATGCAGTTTGCAAGGTGACCCAATCACATTCATTGGCAACCACGTGAGGCCACTGCATTGTCGCGTAGAATAATTGATCACGTTTGTTCCTTACCTTTAGAATTATTTGGGGGAAAAATGTTTTGTCAAGTACCTATCGAAATATTTGTACAGATGTCCGGTACTTATAGAACTGTTTGTACCGATGTTGTTCGGGACTTGTAGAAATATTTGTGCAGATTTTGCCCAGTGCCCATAGAAATGTGCGTACATATGTTGTTTTGTACTTACATAAATACTTGTACATATGTTTTCCAGTACTTGTAGAATTATGTGTACAGATGCTGTCCGGTACTTGTAAAATTATGTGCACATGTGTTATCCAGTACTTATTTAACTTTGTGTATAGATGGTTCAGATACTTATCTAAATATGTGTACAGATGTCTGTACATAATTTGTCTGGTGCCTATATGAAACAAAATAAAGAAATATAAATCACGAAGGACACAATTACAAACAGTAGGCGGTAATGCGTTACACTTGTTCCTTCAGGAAGGCTTTGCTGTCATTTGGGGATGACAGGCTCGAATCCTGACGTGTTTCTAACTATTACATTTTATGTTGTTTATTGTATCCACTGATTTCCACTTCTATACCCTGTCTTACGTGCGTGTCAATGAATACCCATATATTTATTTCTGATGTTCCATCGCTGTTTACAATAAATAACGGCAATTACATTTGCCCGTAATCGTTATAAATTTAGCAGAAGTTCACACCACTATTATAGTACGAAAGGTAGTAGCAGCGGCTATATAGCTGATTCTGAAACAAAACACAAACAAGCAAACAAACAAACAAACAAACAAATAAGTAAAGCAGAATTTGGGATGTCAGCACGGTCGAATGGACAAAAACGCACGCTCTTAAACAACAGGTATGCTGATCCCAAGGTAGTGGGTGTAACCGCTACATCGGTCACTGAACTAAAATGTTGACTTCTTGTCTTTGACATGTGAGCGTAAATTACACGTACCTCAGATGCCGGAGTCTGTTTGCCTGATGGCGAGGGACACCAGTAATAGGCAAAACTAATCCGCACTCAAATATCAGTCCAGTGCAATTTAAGTACAAGCACGTTATGGACTACGCTTGAGCTCAAAGCGAGTGAACGAAAAAAAATGGCTCTGTGGCCAAGGGGTTCCGAACACAGTTTGTAATCCCACATACAGCGTTCGAAACACAGCTGCAAGCGATTTTTAGGCACATCCTTGCGCTGATTTTCATACAATGGGGTGAGCGCCGGTCGTTCAGAAAGCAATGGCAACCTACTGAACGTAAACTTGCCCAGAAATCACAAACAGCCAAACAATGTTGGGGTTGACTGCGATGTTTTGTAAAGGATATGCACCTAACTAACTCACTTAAAAAGTATTCATAGGGATAAAAACCAGCGTGTCTACCAGACATTTTTAAGAAAACAAAACAAAAACCGAGAACAAGTCTCAGACATGTTTATTTTACTGTCCCTATTTGTAGCGCTAAAATGGCTCACAAATCACACGAAGCCCATAATGGCTGACTGGATTGCCGTACGGCACAAACGTAGTTAAGACTATTTCTTGTGTAGTCACCAATGAACTTAATTTAGACCACCCTAATACTTGTCTAGCAAACAATGAACAGGGAAAATTGAAAATGCCGAAATAAAGGGAGAACAATGATTTGACTAAATTAGTCTAGGGCTGAACCGAAACACTCCGAATACTTAGAGCGAAATGAATTAACTCTTAAAGGATTTCCTCCTGTTTACTGTAGGATTTGTCTGTCTTTTTTGAGTTTTCATATAGCATCAACATCAATTGGTCTGCGGAACAGATTCTTGATCTTTGTCAGTTCCTTTGCCTCCTGCGTTTTCAAGCCTAACTCATTTGCAATGTCCTGTCCTTATTTTTGTGATAGTTGCCCTTGTCTCTACTGCCAGGAGCCAAGTCTTTCATCTTTGCATATAGAATGGCGTCTGCTTCAGTTAAATCCGGACATCGTAACCACTATCCCCACTCCACCTTCCACGCTACTAATTAAAATGGTTTAAGCCTGTCGTGTGCGTGTATGTCTGAGCGTTTTGAATGTGAGTGTTCATGTGGATAATAATAGGTTAGATAAAACCTGGTGAAATGAGAGGAGGTGTTTGTGGCACATTAACTAAATTGCAGGTTTGGTATAAGTGAATGGCAGGGGATATAACTGACACAGCCACTTGCAGAGTTATTTCCCCCAAATACCGGCGCAGACAAATCAATCCATCCATCATGTGCCATGCCGGTAAGCGTGGGCGGTCATGTTCTGCCATCTCACTCGATCACCAGAGTCGTGGATCAGCTCCGTGTTTCTGTCTCTACCATGCCACAAGGTCAAGCCATCCAGGTACTTGCTTCTAGGTCTTCCACTTGGTCTGTTCCCCTCGATCTTACCAGTTGTCACCAAGTTCTCCAAATAATTTCTTCTCATAACATGCCCACAAAATTGTGACTGTCTACGTCTAATGTCTCTAATCAATTTACGATCTTCATTTGTTTCTTGAAGGACTTGTTCATTGGTCTTTCTGGCTGTCCATGGTATTCTTTGCATTTTCCTCAGAAACCACATTTCTACACCCATCAGATGTTTTTCATCCTGACTGCTCATTGTCCAAGCTTCACATCCATATAAAAGTACAGGTTCTATGTAGCATCTCAACACTCTTTTTCTCGTTTCAAATGACATCTTTTTATTGGTCAGTATATTTTCATCTTGCTAAAGGCTACTTTTGCCATGGCGATTCTTGTTCTAATCTCTTCAAGGCATCTCCCGTCAGATGTTATTACTGTTCCGAGATAATTGTACCTATTCACTTGTTGATGAATATTCCCATTTACTTGTATATTACATTGTGGCATTTCGTTCTTCCTAGCGACGACCATAACCTGTGTCTTTTTACAATTTAATTCAGCCCTAGTTGTTCACTGTGTGTAACAACTGCATGTACTAAATTTCGCAGGTCCTGTTCATTGTCTGCAATCAAGACTGTATTATCTGCAAATCTAATGCTATTGATGCATCGTCCCCCAATGTTGATTCCTTCCATATCTTCAATATTTCTGAAAACAGTTCTGGAGACATTACACATCCCTGTCTCACACCTCTCTTAATAGGCTGATATTGGCTTACTTCATCATCAACTCTTAAGGCAGCTTGTTGTTTCCAATATATGTTTTTTACAAGTCTAAGGTCTTTTCCATCAATTTGTAGATCTTTAAGCATCCTTATCATGTTGACATGTCTCACTTTATCGAAAGCCTTTGTGTAGCCAATAAAGCAAAGGTGTAGATCTTTGTTTACTTCTTTAGAACGTTCGATTACGGTTCTCAGTATATACACAGCATTTACTGTACCCTTGCCTTCTAGAAACCCACATTGTTCTTCTCCTATTTCAGGTTGTATTTTCCTCCTAACTCTTTGCATGATAATTCTTAGCAAATACTTCATAATGTGACTCAGTATAGTAATTGTTCGATGTTGATCACATTCCAAGGCTCCTGATTTCTTTGGGATTGCAATAAATACCGAATTACATAACTCATGAGGTATATTTCCAGTATCATTTATTGTATTAAACAGACTGGTAACTTTATCTATTCCATATTCTTCTAAAGCATTAATCATTTCTCATGTTACGCTGTCTGGACCGGGGGTCTTGCCAGATTTCATATGGTTAAGAGCATTCTGAACCTCCATCTTCAAAATTGCTGGTCCTTCATTATTATTTTGAACATCATACTGTTCGTCACTGTTATCGTCATAAAGGTTTTTCACGTAATCTGACCATACATGTAAGATCTGATCTTTTTCTATTACTCTTCTATCTTTTATCTTTAGGCAGCCTGCTGATGTATGTGTTCTTTGATTAGTAAGACAAATCAATGTAGTCTCATCTCATCTCATCATGTTCCTCTTGTACCTTGCGGTGTCGAGGTGAAGTATAAACTTCGTGAGAGTGCCCGGTTATGGGCTTCGTATATCGACATTCCCATGGATTCTGTTATTCCCTCCGTTCAACGTTTACGTGGTCGGCCTCTTCCTCTGTTTCCATCTGGTCTGTACATCATTGCTTGTTGTGGCATGCTGTTGACTGGTAGCCTACTTGCATGGCCAAACCATTTGACCTGCTGCTTTCTATTAAAATCCAGAGCAGCTTTAACCCCCACTTTAGTCCTGATTTCTTCATTTCTGATCTTATCTCTTCTTGATACGTTGAGTATTCTTCTCAGGAACCTCATTTCTGTTGTTGTGATTTTTCTTTTCTCTTTTTCTGTCATTGTCCAGGTTTGGCATTGGTAGCACAGAGTTGGTAGGAAGATTGTGTTGTAAAGTGCTTTCTTAGCAGTTATTGATACATGTTTGTTCTTTAGTATTGGTGCCATTTGTCCAATGAGTTGATTTGCCTTATTGCACCTATTTTCGATCTCGTCTTCTGATCTGCCATTTGATGATATTATACTTCCTAGGTACTTGAAGCTCTTTACTTGTTTCAAGGGATGTTCGTTTAGGTGAATTGTTGCTGTTTGTTCTTCTTTAGTTATAGTCATTACCTCTGTTTTGCTTGTGCTAATTTTCATGTTATGTTCCCTACACATTTCGTTTAGACTATTCATGTGGTCTTGTAATTCAGCTTCTGATTTTGCTATTAGTGCTTGGTCGTCCGCAAACAGTTCTCTAATGGTTAGATTTGCCGATGGTTCTTCTTCTGTGTTCTCGTCATGCGGTATTCTTGCTGTCTCTGCTTGGCTGGTTTCTTTACATATGTTGTCTATATATGTTATGAACAAGAGAGGGGACAGGACACAACCTTGCCGTACTCCAGATCTTATGGTGAAGGGTTCTGAGTGTTCTCCAGTTGCTCTCACTATGCATTCACTGTTGTTGTATAAACTTCTACATAGGTTTGTTAGATGTGTACTCACTCCATATTGTTTAAGGATTTCCCACAGCTTGTTTCTATCTACTCTATCAAATGCTTTTTCTTGGTCGACAAAGGCTAAGTAGAGTGTTTCATTGAATTCAATTGATTTTTCTATAAGTTATCTAAGAGCAAAAATGGCGTCTGTGCATCCTTTGTTTTTCCTAAATCCAAGCTGCGTTTCGCTTAGCTGGGGTTCTAAAGTAGTTCGTAATCTTTTGTCAAGAATTTTGCAAAATATTTTCCCAGTATGACTCAACAGTGAAATGCCTCTGTATTGTGTGCAATCAATGTAGTATATTAAAAAAATGTTTTGCGTATCCTTTACAGGACATCGCTGTCAACATCAGCATCTTTCAGCTGATTGTTGATTTCTTGGCAAGATTACGCTCAGTAGTTTGCCATTGCTTTCTGAGCGGCCGGCTCATTTATCCCGCAAGTCACCAGCGCGGGTAGAACCGCTTCCAATTCTCGCGCGCTGCGAGACCCTGCGTGGATAAACGGGATTACGGAGAAAGTCGTGTAACCCCTCGGCCAGAGAGACCGGCAATGTAGTATATGAAGGACAACGAAATTTTTCACGCGTAGAAGCGTATTGGGTATATGGTGCCATCTTCATATTTTTATAGACCAATCAGCACACAATGGGTGATGCGGTTAATATCAACGCGGCCGCATTTACTTCCCATGTCATTTTTTAGGAAACAAGTTTAATTTTAACAGAAAATGCCCGTATCGATGAAGATTCGAAGACATGGCCACGGAGCCGACAGGCAAGCCTGCTATCCATTGCGCTACCGTCGCTCCCAGTGAAGACATTACAGTTAAATATATAAATATGTTATTCAACTGCCATGGCGAAAGAAGCAAAGGTCATCATAATTTTATGCATTGCTATTGTACATAAGTCAAAGAGGTTTAGAAAGACCAGTGACGAAATGCACCGTTCCATGAGAGAAGAAGCAAGGGTCGATGAACTCTACGGCGGAAGAGAACATAAGAGAAACCCGGGATATGAATATGCATGAGACAGGGGAAATGGAGAGAAAGAGAACTCCACCGCCTGGTTATGACGAGAGGGATGTTCTGTGAAAGACCTGCTACATGATGTAACTATAACTGCTATCCATGTTTGAGGCTCATTCGATCCGGGAGTAATGCTGGCATGAAAGTATCCCGCCTGGTAGGAGGATTTGATGGCAGTAGAGCCAGGGCGGCAAGCGAGTCTTCTACATCGTGCGTGTTGGGAGTCACGGCGAGCTTGCAAATAAAGCAGCTTAGATTCGTAAATACGGGAAATCTTGTGTAGAGACTACTAGAGTAGCAGAGTAGCAGCGAATGAGGAGGTTGAGAATGGGGAGGAGGAGAAGAATAAGATAAACGAGGGAGTAGGAGGAAGAAAAGAAGGAGGAGGATAAAGAAAAGAAGGAGGAGAAGAAGATGAAGAAGTAGGAGGCGTATGAGGAGGAGGAAAAGATGGAAAGGAGGATGTAGAGAAGAAGAAGAAGAAGAAGAAGAAGAAGAAGAAGAAGAAGAAGAAGAAGAAAAGAAGAAGAAGAAGAAGAAGAAGAAGAAGAAGAAGAAGAAGAAGAAGAAGAAGAAGAAGAAGAAGAAGAAGAAGAAGAAGGAGGAGGAGGAGGAGGAGGAGGAGGAAGCTGACGAGGAGTAGAAAAAGAGCAGAAGAAGTAGGTAGAGGAGAAGAAGAAGAAGAAGAAGAAGAAGAAGAAGAAGAAGAAGAAGAAGAAGAAGAAGAAGAAAAAGAAGAAGAAGAAGAAGAAGAAGAAGAAGGAAGAGGAGGAGGAGGAGGAGTAGGAGGAGGAGGAAGAAGCTGACGAGAAGTAGGAAAAGAGCAGAAGGAGTAGGTGGAGAAGAAGATGAAGAAGAAGAAGAAGAAGAAGAAGAAGAAGAAGAAGAAGAAGAAGAAGAAGAAGAAGAAGAAGAAGAAGAAGAAGAAGAAGAAGAAGAAAATTAATAACCACCATGTACCACAGAAGCGTCTGACTTCAATCAAGATATAATCAGATTGCAACGTGCATCATTAGTATTGGAACTCTCTGCTGGCTGTTGAAGATGAGGACTGAGCGCTTATGGAAATGTCCCAAGTGCAAATATGTCGTTTCTTGACTCAACTCATGTCAACTCAAGATATTTTAATATTGCTGAAATATTAACATCAAAGTAATGACGTATGAAAATTGCTTATTATTCGCCACGGTAGAGACGGGAAAAATAATCCTATCTCGCCTGGGAAATTTCATCAAATTTAAGCCGTGTAAAATGGAGCACCAAACAATTACCTGATCAAATATAAACATGAGATTATATATACACGTTTTGACCTGCATAATCTATATTTAAATTTGCAGAATTTCGACAATTATTAGAAGTTTAATTAACTTGTTTACTCCATGTGTCCTGGATAGCGGTAAGCTTAAAATAAAAACACAAATGAATCATTTATAAAGAAGACACTTGAATTATTATCTAAAAGAATGAGTATTAAATGAAAGGATTAAAGGAATTCAAGTAATAACGCTGACAGAGTTATTTAAGTTGAAAACTCATCATCCAGTGCCTTGCCGACTTGCGTTGGTGATCATCAATCAATCAATCGGTGCCGTCTTCACAGTGAAGGATGCCTTCAATGGATCTCAACTCTGTCACAACAGGCACATCTCCAGGGGACCAAGCTTTACCCGTATAGCTGTTTTCTTTTTCTTGAAGTCTTATTGCTGTTTTTGGAATACTACGCGGTGAGGCCCCAATCTCTTCCACGATGACAGCCATGTTCACTATTGTGTCCTGAACACGCCTCATGTGTGCCACACACTCTCCTATTTTGCTGTCGAAGCCGGTGATCTATTTAGATTAATCCGCCTTGTTCACCGTCCCAGTCTTTTGTGTAATAGGGATGGACATTCCCAATGTAGTACTATAATACCCCTACATGACACATGTAGTTTAGCCAGTGAACCAAAACTGTTGCCCATGGTGTGGCCCCCGCGGTATCCGCGGAGCCATACGTCAGCTAGGTACAGAGATGGGATCCAAATAGGCGATCATGCGTCTCCACAAATTGCGATATCCGATGGCATGAATCAGTTCGTGTGTTGAATCCCTTCCGTGCCATGATACGAGGGCATCAATAATTTTCATACGCTGTCTTCCCCTGTCTCTCTTCACATAAATCTTTCTGGTTGCCACATGTTCCAGATTTTGTCTTCTCAAAACGTGGCTAAAAAGCAATGACTGACTCTTTCTGATGTTTGTGATCAGTTGTTTTCGTGACTCAGTTTCCCTTAAAACGTCCTAATTGCTCATTCTGGCTGCCCAATTAATTTTCAGCATTCTTCTATAAAACCACATCTCCAAGGCTTCCAGTGATTTTGCTTTCGCCTGTTTACTAATTGTCCAGGATTCGCAGCCATGTGTTAAAACTGTCTCTGTGTAATATGCAAGAACTCTTTATCTAACTTTCAAGGTCAGCGACTTATTGCACAAAATGTTCTTCATTTGATAGAATGCAGTTTTTGCTTGTCCTATTCTGCTCTTTATCTTAGTGATGCATCTTCCATCTGATGATATCCACCTAGATATCTGAATGTGCCTAGATATCTGAATTTTGCACTTGCCCACAAATAACATCATTTACGTTAATTTCACATTTAGGCACAATCTGTTTCTTTGATATCCCCATAACGTCTGCCTTTCTGTTATTCAAACTAAGGCCCATTTTGATTTTCACTTTCAACAACCACTGTATCTATCATTTCTTTTAGTTCCTTCTGACTTGTTGCTATGAAGACGGTGCCATCAGCACAACGTAAGTTATTTATATTATGTCCATCAACCAGGACCCCTGACATATTTTCTGTAGATCTCATTATATGTTCATTGTACAATGAGAACAAATTAGGAGACATTACACAACCTTCTCTGACGCCCTTCTTTTTTACACCAAAGTGTTCCTTGTTTATATTTACGGCTGCTGTTTGCAGATCTTTGCCGTCAATATTCAGTTGCTTTAGTTTCACCTTCTCAAATATCTTTGTCTAGTCTTTGAAGCATAAGTACATATCTGTTGTAATCTGTTGTTACTTCTGTAGCACATTCTAATAGTGTCCTGAGAATATATATATATAGCGTTATTTGTGCCCTTTCCCTCTACAAATCCACACTGTTCATAACTAATTTCTGGTTTAATGTTTGTTTATTATTGTTTTCAAAATTATTCTCAGTAGCAGCTTTGTCACGTGACTAACAAGACTTATTGTGCTCTGCTCTTCGCATTCTAAAGCGCATGGTTTCTTTAGCACAGCTATAAAGATGGATTTTAATAGGTCACTAGGAATATATCCACTAGTGTAGATGTCACTTAGTATTATTGTGAATATTTCGATTCGATTCCAAAATCACATAGAGCCTCAACTTCCACCAGTATAATGTTGTCTGGATAGTGTGAGTTTTCTTTCTTCTTGCAAAGTGCATCATTCATGTAGTGCATCTTCAACTTACACTGCAAGGAATTGTGGACCCTCGTCAATGTTTTGAATATGTACAAACGGTATCCTATCATCATACATCTATTCCAGATATTCCGCCCACCTATTGACTATATCAGGGGGCTGCGTGGTCTCGAGGTATGGTGTCAGCCTCGAGTGCTGGAGGTCCCGGGTTCAAGCCCTGGTGAGGACCGGGATTTTTTCAGGTGGACTTCTAGTAATAAAATTTCCCCTGGACTCTGGGTAGTGAAATCGGACGCCCGTGTGTATTGTTGCGCACGTAAAATATCCCTTGGCAGTTGGAAATCGAAAAAGAGTAGCCTAACGGCGCTGCCCGGGCAAAATTTCGAGTTAGAAATCTACCCAAAGTAGTTCAGGATCCGCGCCGATGCTACCGAGTTCGTGCACTGAGCTGAGTTTTTTCAGACTCAGGTTTGAGTTAGGAGGATAACGGAGCACTTATGGTTTTACACCCGTGTGCCGTGATGTTGATCCATCGACTAAACTAAACTATTGACTATATCAACTTGTCTCATCAATTAAAAAAAAAATCGCTGGAGATGACTGTTTCCTGTAAAGAAATTGCAACTAACTAACTAAACATTAATAAAAAATAAAATGATGACCCTAGTACTGCGATATATCATCTTCCTGTAGATATGGGAGGTCACGATCACATTTGGCGATATATTATCCTTCGGCGCTGAAGCAGCAAAACAATGCAGGAAAACTCTCTCTTGTTATCTGAACAGATGGTACAGAGTATATTGTTAATGACTGTGCAGTGATTGAAAATATTGCCGGTCGAAGTTTTGTATTTACCCATTATGTTGCATGAACTTTACAGAGGGTGACTTCAAAACTTGGACCGGCAATATTTTCAAACACTGCACAGTCATTAAAAATACACCCTATAATATGTAATACAGACCCTCGCAACTTGGTCAGCATATTTGGAGTTTCAAGAGAACAAACAAAAGAAACGAAGAGGTCATAGAAAAGCAGACCATTAAAATATGGGTGAGCAAAGATATTATAAAAAGGCAAATCAAATATGCCGGAAACCTTAGAAGAAATAACAATCTTATTTCCATTTCTGTCTGTCTGTCTGTCTGTCTGTCTGTCTGTCTGTCTGTCTGTCTGTCTGTCTGTCTGTCTGTCTGTCTGTCTGTCTGTCTGCCTGCCTGCCTGCCTGCCTGCCTGCCAGCCAGCCAGCCAGCCTGCCTGCCTGCCCGCCTGCCTGCCTGCATGCCTGTCTGTCTGTCTGTCTGTCTGTCTGTCTGTCTGTCTGTCTGTCTGTCTGTCTGTCTGTCTGTCTGTCTGTCTGTCTGTCTGTTCCTCTCTCTCTCTTTGCCTGTTATTTCTGTCTCCTCTTTCTCTTTCGTTCTATCTCTCTCTGTCTGTTCTTCTTCTGCGTTCATCCGGAGTTTTTTTCGGACGTGATTGCGTTGTGCCTGTTTACAGCAGAGCTGCGTTCTTGTGCCGTTAGGCCGACACATCCGACTTCTGCGGGCATTTGTTGACCGGGGTAACCTTCCCTGGGCTCTGCCTGTTCAATCTCTCTCTCTCTCTCTCTCTCTCTCTCTCTCTCTCTCTCTCTCTCTCTCGCGCTCTCTCTCTCTCTGTCTGCATGTTCAAACTTTCTCCCCTCCCTCTCTCTCGGTCTATCTGCCTGTTCGATCTCTCTCTCTCTCTCTCTCTCTCTGCCTGTTCATTCTCTCTCTCTCTCTGCCGGTTCATTCTCTCTCTCTCTCTCTCTCTCTCTCTCTCTGCCTGTTCATTCTCTCTCTCTCTCTGCCGGTTCAACCTCTCTCTCCTCTCTATGCCTATCTCTGCCTGTTTAATCTCTCTCCTCCTTGTGTCTCTCTCTACCAGTTCAGTCTCTGTCTCCTCTCTCTCTCTCTGCCTGTTCGATCTCTCCTCTCTCTCTCTCTCTCTCTCTCTCTCTGCCTGTTCATTCTTTCTCTCTCTTTCTCTCTCTCTATGCCGGTTCAATCTCTGTCTCCTCTCTATGCCTATCTCTGCATGTTCAATCTCTCTCCTCCTGGTGTCTCTCTCTACCAGTTCAGTCTCTCTCTCCTCTTTCAGCCTGTTCAATCTCTCTCCTCTCTCTGTCTCCCTCTGCCTGTTCAGTCTCTATCCCCCTCCCCCTCTCTCTCTCTCTCTCTCTCTCTCTCTCTCTCTCTGCCTGTTCAATATCTCCCCCCTCTCTCTGTCTCTCGCTACCTGTTCAGTATCTCTCACCTCTCTCTGCCTGTTCAATCTCTCTCCTGTCTCTGTCTCTCTGTGCCTGTTCAATCTATCTCCTCTCACTGCCTGTTCAGTCTCTCTCTCCTCTGTCTCTCGCTGTCTGTTCAATCTCTCTCCTCTCTTTCTGTCTTTCTGTGCCTGTTCAATCTCTATCCTCTTTCTCTGCCTGTTCAATCTCTCCCCTCTCTCTGTCTCCCTCTGCCTGTTCAGTCTCTATCCTCTCTCTCTGCATGTTCAATCTCTCCCCTCTCTCTGTCTCTCTGTGCCTGTTCAATCTATCTCTTCTCTCTCACTGCCTGTTCAGTCTCTCTCCTCTCTGTATCTGTCTGTTCAATCTCTCTCCTCTCTTCCTCTCTCTCCGTCTGTTCAATCTCTATCCTCTCTCTGCCTGTTCAGTCTCTCCTTTCTCTCTTCCTGTTCAATCTCTCTCTTCCTCTCTCTGCCTGTTCAGTGCCTCTTCTCTCTCTCTCTCTCTCTGCCTGTTCAATCTCGCTTTTCTCTCTCTGTCTGTATTAGTAGTATGACTCTTCGCTGGCTGTTGAAAGAGAGGACGGAGCATGTGTGGGAATATCCTGAGTGCAGTGATGTCGGTTATTAACTCGACTCAACTCAACTAAACTCAACTCAACTCAACTCTCTCTACCTGTTCAAAATCTCTCTCTTCTCTCTCTCTCTCTCTCTCTCTCTCTCTCTCTCTCTCTCTCTCTCTCTCTCTCTGTGTGTTCTGCCCAGTATCCCTCTTTGAGGCATATACCCCCCCCCCGCCCGCCAACCCACCACAAGCCCTCCTATCTTGTGCTGTTACATGCAGCTCCGTCCATATCGTCCCATATTATTCATATCTGTTTCTAATTATGAATTATAATATGTTCCCGCCGGTCTCCCTGGTGCAGGGGTTACTCTCATGAGTAACGTGACGTGCGCGAGAATCGGCAGCGGTTCTCTCCGCGACGGTAACTTACAGGGTATGCCAGCCGTGCAAAAAGCAATGGCAAACTACTGAGCGTAATCTTGGCAAGAAATCAACAATCAGCTGAAAGATGCTGATGTTGATAGCGATGCTCTGTAAATGATACGAGACCAAAAAAAAAAACACATCTGTTCCCGTTGATCTTATGTCTCAATCTGCTTCTTTTGTCCAGTAGGTTCCTTATACAAGACTTCATAGGTATATACCTCTCAGAATGTCTCAACATTTGTTCTATCCAGCGCAAGTGTCTTTTCTTCATCTCTTGACTCAGTGCTATTTGTTTAGCTCTCACCTTTAATCCCGCATTGATGATTCTGTCACAACATTCCTATCTTACTGTTCTGTGCGAGCTCAATTAGTGAATGTCTGTAGTTTATTAGTAATTAGTTTAGTGGTTCTAAATATTTCTGATCCATACAGTACTAGCTAGTTGAGTTGAGTTAAGAACCGATTTCACAGCAATCAGGACATTCCCATACTTGCTCCGTCCTCATCTGCAACAGCTAGCAAAGAGTCCCACTCCCAATGTACCAATAGCAGTCTGATTATGTGTCCGTCTGGTAGTTCCTCGGAGTTTTGAGTGTCGGTCAAATCCTCTGGTAGCTCCCTGCAGCACCATTCCCTCCAGATTGTGATGATCTATCTGATCTTCTGCACTATACATATAATTCTTTTGACCCCGACAACATTTGCCTTATCGTGCACATTAGTAGTTATGTAAAAGTAGTTAAGTATTGTAGATTTTGTGCTACTTTTAGATTCTTTCGACTTCGATTTTTTTGTTAAAGTGCTAGGAATGCTTACCTAGCTTTTGTGTTCATGTTTTAATGTCTCTATCTGTTCACCCATCTATGTATGATGTCCACACTACAAGGTGTTTGACTTACTACACTTTGTATGTAAATCAAATTTGATACATGAAGTACATGATGTCATTAAAAAAATGTGCTCAAAAGTCCATCGTTAAGCAATATGCAGCGAATGGCTGTCGTCTGCTGGAATAATTTTTCTCGCTCCAAAAAGTATGGTGTTATCAACGGAAGAAATACTTCTTTTTTTATTTTTCAAATGTGTTCTACATACAAAATGTAGTGAAATTCTACACATTGTAGAAGGAAAGTAGAAGGCAATTAACGAAGAGATAGGCTGCTAGGCAAGTGAGAAGATACCGTAGTCTGTCAGAGAGAATATTAAGTGAGAAAGACAGAAAATGCTGGAGATCCGTTCAAGACAACCTCCACTGCAGAAACGGCATTGATTTAACGTTCTAAGCGGCGCCTTTTTATTATAGGACGTATTGGCCTCTCCGGAATTCCTTAGGACATTTACGGCCCTGAAACGCCATATTTATTGCTTTTATAGTACTCCCACATCAGTGTAAACTATTTCTTACGTGGGATTGTCTGTTACTTCTGGTCGCAAACCTATCTATCAAATCGTACATTATTGTTACATTTATGTAGTAGAGAGTTGTCATCTTTTAGATAGAAGATGGCTGGCATTTTAACGATTAATTTATTGTTATATAGCGTTTATTTCTTCAGTAGTGAAGCAAACATTGATCCGCCTCGTCTGGTATTTTATATTGTGTGGGATCATGCACTATAGCAAGAGTCTTCTTCTTCTTCTTCGTTCATCCGGAGTTTTTTTTTTCGGATGTGATTGCGTTGTGCCCGTTTACAGCAGAGCTGCGTTCTTGCGCCGTTAGGCCGACACATCCGACTTCTGCGGGCATTTGTTGACCGGGTTAACCTTCCCGGATAGCAAGAGTGAAAGGGGAGACACGGTAGCGCAGTGACTAACACGCTTGCCTGCCGGTCTAGTGTCATGTGTTCGAATCTCCTTAGAGATCTCCTTCCAGGCTGACTGAACGACATTCTTCTTCTGATAGTCCATGTTTTGTGGCTTTAATGATCATGTCTGTCCACAGCTCTCGGTCTCATATGCTAATAATCATTTCTATTACAGATATTCCGCTTTGATTAACATGTATGTCCACCGCCCCCTTGTCTCGTGTGCTGTCAATAAATTCTGATACTGATGGCTGTCCGGTGTGCTGTCAATAATTTCTGACACTGATGTTCCGCTTTGATGATCATATCTGTCCACAGCCCTCTGTCTCATGTGCTGCCAATCATTTCTGATACTAATGGTCATCCGTGTCATGATATCAAACCGCCCCCTTGTCTCGTGTGCTGTCAATAAATTCTGATACTGATGTCTGGCTTTTGTTATCATGTATGTCCACATCACGCTGTCCGGTGTGCTGTCAATAATTTCTGACACTGATGTTCCGCTTTGATGATCATATCTGTCCACAGCCCTCTGTCTCATGTGCTGCCAATCATTTCTGATACTAATGGTCATCCGTGTCATGATATCAAACTGTCCAACAACTTCTGTCTTGGTCTCCCTATGCCTCTCACCCGCTCTCACCCGTGGGAGGTGTATGTTTTTGGATGTTTATGGGTGGGGGATATGTGTGGGCAGGTGGGGAGATGTGTTTGTGGGTGGGGATGTGTGTATAGGTGGGGGATGTGTAGTTGAGAGGTGGCGGATATTGCGTGGGTGAGTGGGTGTAGGTTGGCTGATGTGTGTGTGGGTGGGTGAGGAAAATTTTGAGGGTGCGGGATGTGTGTATGGATAGGTGCGGGATGTGTGGGTTGGCGGGGGTATGTGTGTGTGGTTTTGTGATGTGTGTTTTGCTGGGTGGTTGCGGGTGTGTGGGTGGATGTTGGAGAATATGTGGGTGGATGTGTGCGTGTCGGTTATGGGATGGGTGGGGGATATGTGTATGGGTGGAGAAATGTGTGTGGGTGGAGGATCAGTGGGTGGGTGGCGGCATGTATGTTTGCCTGGGTCTGTGTGAGTGCGTGGAGGTATGTGTGGGTGGGTGGGGGAGGTGTGGTGGGTGGGGGATGTGAGGGTGGCTGCGAGATGTGTGGGTGGCTGCGGGATGTGAGTGTGTCTCACAACATTGCAATATGCACTGTTTATGGTTACATCTTTCATTTGACATTTTTTTTTTCTTCACATGTGAATGCATCATGCGTAATATGCATTGTTTATGCTTACAAAATCCATTTGACAATGTGTTTTTTTTTTCCTATGTAAATGTAACACGCACATTTGATGAATGAAAGATGAGTGATTGAACGGGCCGAATGTAAGACGGGCCTGCGTGCCCAATTTGTTACTCTTTTAAAATAAAGTTCGTTCGTTCGTTCGTTCGTTCTAACTTTTCCGTTGTGACAACACACCTCAGCTTTACCCTTTTCACGACAAGGCTAAAGAATGCGATCTTTGTCTGATGTCAGTAGCCAGTTCTCCTTGTCAGTTAACTTTTTTCAAGAAGATATCTTCATTACTCTTTCTTTCCTTCCACGGTGTTCAGATCATTCTTCTATAAAACCACATTCCCGCAGTTTCCACACAATTCTTCATTTGTCTACAAATTGTCCAGGATTGGCTCAATATAGCGCTTCTCTCCACCTCTGTTGACAAAGATAAAGTGCAGAGACTATTCTTGTGAAATGTTGCCTTTGCATGGGCTATTCTTCATTTAACTTCCTTAATTGGTCTTCCATCTGCTGTTATTAAATTACTCAAATACTTAAATACATTGTTTTGTTTCAGATTGGTTCCATTCACTTTGATGTTATTTTTAGGTATACAATTTTTCTTTGCAATAACCATTATTTCTCTTTTTCTGTTATTCAGAAGTCCTTTGTTTGTTTGTATCATTTCTTTAACTGCGTTTCCTTTTGATTGATTATAACCATGTCATTAGCATAACACATGATATTTACATTGTGCCCACCAACTGATATTCCTGGCATGTCTTGTATGTATCTCACTATTATTTCATTGCCCACATTGACCAGCTTGACTGATAGTACACAACACTGTCTAACACCTTGTTTAATGTGTGATGAACAGTTCCAGAAGTGTGTCAATACTTATGGCTGCTTTTTGTTGCCAATACATTTTTCTTTAATATCTTCAGATCTTCACCATTAACGTGTAACACTTCTAACATTCTAATCTTTACTTCATGTTTCACCTGATCAAATTTCTTAGTGGACTCAGTAAAGCTTTGTGACGTAGGCCCTTTACAAACTCATTCCAAGCCGTCCTATTCTCAGCTATCCCATACAGCTGCGTCCACGTTGTCCTCATATTATTTATTTCCGACTCTTATTTCTCTTCTTTATGTGTTTTTGAGTCTTCCTATATTTCATTTGCCTTACGGACTCCTGACAAAGACCTTTCTGGTAATCCAAGTCTCAGATTTCCATAAAGAAATAACTTTCAATGTGTTTACATCTTCGCCATAAGAAAAAGGAACTCTAAATTTAAACGCATACGCCACAAGCAACAGGCTGCACAATGTATAGCCTGGCATATGTCGCTGCATATTATCAGGTACATACTGCATACTGTATAATAAGAAGTGCTTGCTGGCTCGCTTGCTTGCGTTCGCTGACTGTTAACTCCAGCCTCCAGCGTGAAGTCCTGTGTGTCGGATGAAGACATCCTGTTGTCCAACATCAGAGTGATATCATACCGGACTGAGGTTTGCGTGAGTATCCGTTGTCCCATGGCTGGCTTATTGGTTTGCAGACTGGTGGTTCCTCGCCGTGCAGGCAGACACTCTCCGACTTCGGAAGAATCAACGATCCTACTACGTTAGCCAGGACCCCGAAGGGACCTGTTGCCCAGGACGCACGACCAGGACGTGTTAGTAGGTCTTGACCAGAATAGAACCTGGCCCTGGTGCCTTGGAAACACCTCTGCGTCCTATAATAAGAAGTGAATAAATGAATCACAATTTGTCTGAAATAATTAACACACAGAAGTCAACGTATGATTCATTTATTCACTTCATAAGATGTATATTACTCAGCAGTAATCACCTGCCGAGATGCAGAGAAATATGCTAGGCCATGAATTGTGTAACCTTTTTTTTGTGTTACATTTGTATTTAAATTCGCTAATAAAACACATTGTTTTGAACTCTAAATTTATTTATATTTTCACCATTAACAGAAAAAACAACACACACACACACATACACACACACACACACACACACACACACACAGACACAGACACACACACACACACACACACACAACCGACTGTTTGTGTATACCTTCAGAATCAACAAAACACCCTATTTGTTTACAACATCGTCTTAAAAACCACTCTACATGTATTTAAATAGCCGAATTAAATCCCCACCTGGTATTCTTGTACAAAGATGTTAAGTGCAAAGAGAAAAAGAGTGTTTAAGTGCTACATAGAACCTATACTTTTGTATGGGTGTGAGACGTGGACGTTGAGCAGACAAGCTGAAAAACATTTAATGGCAGTTACGTTTTGGTTTCTGAGGAAAGGGTACGAATACCATGGACAGACTGAAAAACCAATGACCAAGTCCAATAAGAAACAAATAAAAACCGTAAACTGATTTTAGAGACATTAGACGTAGAGAGTCATCATATATTGGACACGTTAAATGGGGAAATAAACTAGGGAACTTCGTGACAACTGACAAGATTGAGGGTAAAAGAACAAAGATACGTCTGAGAGGTAAATATCTAGATGACTTGGCTACATGGCATGGTCGAGACAAGAAGAGAGCTAATCCACGACTCTGGTCATCGTGTGAGACGGCGAAACGTGACCGCTCACGTGACCGCTCCGTAACGATTATGATTCGTGTAAATCTTCGCCGCCAAAGAATAACTCCTTCGTCTGTGTATATATTCAGTTCAAGACATCATCGCTACACATTTCAAGCGTTGCCATCGAACCCAACATCAAATGTATTTAAATTGTCTTCACCACTAAGTTGGTTGCATATCCTTTAAGGACGTCGCAGTAAACCCCAGCGTTCATTTGGCTATTTCTGATTTATTAGCTTACATCCAGTAGTTTGCCATTGCTTTCTGGACTGTGGAATTCAACGCATCGCGATCTCTTCCTAATCTCCCACGGCTTATTTCAAACGCGGTGTGAATAATTGCTAATCGCATTAGCTACACCTTCGCCTCAAACGACGGTATTGTCGCCAGTGGTTAGCGGGGTAGGGGTAGCCCCTATCAAAGGTGATTAAGACACCTCCTTTGCTCTACAGTCTACAGGACACCCTTGGGCAAGGTGGAGTATCCGTTTAGCCTACCACCACCGCAATCAGGGTTACGTGAAGCAATGGAAGCAGGCTGTGGCTCTAGTGTGAGAGCAGCCAACAGATTGTTGATGCCACCAAGTTCATGCTTGTGTAGATGGATTAACGGAAATGCCAGCCAGCTTATGGGTCGAGCTGACTAGGAGCGTCCTGTTGTTCTCCAGGGGTATCTTGTATCTGAATGTACACATGCCACCATGCTGACTGTGGTGCGCTTATAGCTCTACTTGATGTGGACTAGCAACTAGACTTCTTACTTCCTCTGTGAATATGACTCTTTACACACACATGACGTAAATATGAACATCACTTCAACGATGACTCTTCACGAAACAACAGCAGCATTATTTCCACACAGTGTATTATCGTCTCTTTAAAAAACAAGTCACAAATTGCCTCATCACGGTCAATAAACACTGTTAATAAAACTGCAAACAGATCATACTCGCACTCTACTCGGTCGACAAAGCTCTCAGACGACGTCAGCATTCAAACTCTGTTTCTCCAGCTCGGCATATACACAACGTGGCGGCAAGATAAAATTCTGCCATTCGCCATCATCAGTCCGACCCCGAACTCGGTCTAGACGTGAATGAGCCCTCAGCGATTCGCCTCATGCAAGGCGTGATTCTCAATCTTCTCATCTTCACGTCGGACTGCGTGAAGCTGTAGGCTGTCTGTACCGGGTGGCCCATGACCTGACCTAGGTCCATGGCAGTTATGATCTGCACTCTGCGGCGATAGGCAGATGATCTCATCAATATAGACAACGGCTATGGCTACCGACTAGTATAGTCACTGATAGGAAACAAAGCAACGGCAAACTGCTGTCTGTGAAACTTGCCAAGAAACCCTAATAATCATGAAGTAAACTATAATAAGAAATATATGTTCAGTATATGCAAAATGAAGTAATACTAATACATCCTAAAAACATCATAAATATATCTTAAATAAGTAATTAACGAAAACTTCAATTTAGATTGTTAACGAGAAAGTCTGCCTCAACGCCATAATGCTTAACTCCCTGGCGGACATTGTGTTATAAGAACGCCACTCAGGGACTTCCGGCTGCATGTTTCCAATCTTGTTATGGCTTTTGTTTCTTTTTCTTTTTTTCCCCTTGCTAAAACGATATTCCTTATCTGGCGTGGTGTTCATCTTATATGGCCGTGGCGCCATGGAAGGCTGTGTTAGGCGGTCATAAGTGACATGTGCTGGGATTCATTTTTGTCCTATTTATTTGTTATGTAAAATATATTTTGTCCCGGGCTTTTATTTGTTTAATCTCTCCATTAGTTGCAGATATTTTACAGGACGTTGCAGTCAACCTCAGAATTATTTGGTTGCTTGTGATTCCTTGGCAAGTTTACGTTCAGTAGCTTGTCATTGCTTTCTGAACGATCGACACGCATACCATTGTATGAAAATCAATACAAGGCGGTCTGCTGCCAAATCTCTCGCAGCTGTGTTTCGAACGCTGTATGCGGGATTGCAAATTGCGTCCGGAACCTCTTCGCCACAGAACCGGCTGACATGTGTTGATGCGCGTTTGTGTCCTATTTAGTTGTTACGTCAGTCCTGCCGGCGTAGCTTGAAAGCTCGTCGGTAGGCGTCCAGTGGGTTTGCATGTATCACCTTGTACCGGGAGGGCGCGCTTTAGAGATGCTACTCTTGGCTTGCGTGTGCGTGAACGTCTGTCCGGTCAGTCGCCATGTGCACATTTGCGCTGGAGAGGCTCAACCGTAAATCGGGAGATCTGCTCGCAACTTAGACGAGCAGTATCTTCTGTGGGCAGTTTCTCGCCTCATGTTTGTGTGTGGTCTGTTCTGGCGGTCAGTCCGTCTTCGGTGAAGGAAATCGTGTTGATCCTAAAAGTAATCATACGCTCATTGATTGTCGCTACGCTTGTCTTAAAACTGAAATTAAAGGAACTGACGGAAGGGCCCGAGGCTCCCGAGAGCCAATATAAACAGGGATAACTGGCCGTGGCAGCCTAACGTCCACTGCATCTGTGTCCGTCTTCCAGTCGTCTTGCCATGCTCGCCACTGGAGCCAGACGGCCACAGACGAGGGAGCTGGGGCGAGGGTGTTGCGCGACCACTTCCTCGCTATACAAAACTAAAGCGCAAGTCATTCGTTCCTCATCAAATCAAAGATGTAGTGTAATGAATGGTCATCGTCAATGAATGATCAACATCATTCATGATGGACGAACATCCCTCGCAGTTGTTACGTAAAACGTATTTTGTCTGTGCTGTTTTCGTTTGCTTAATAGGATTGTCAGAAGGTGTTTTGTGTGTATATATTCTTCTATTTGTAAATCCATTCAAAGATTGCAATGTAATAAACACTAGACGATGATGTAAACACTTTAATTTATTAGACACTAGCGTGGGAATATTACATTATAAACACATTTCCCCCTCTAATCATTTACCTGGAGTTTGGTGACAATCATCATCATCATCATCATCATCATCATCATCATCATCATCATCATCATCATCATCATCATCATCATCATCATCATCATCATCAAGTGCAATACCAACTGACGTAGACAGTCATGTCTCTCCACAGATCTCGGTCTTTTGTGTTCTGGATTAACACTGCTGATGATATTCTTCCATGCCACCGTCTCAGTCCATCCAGCATAATTTCTCTTGGTCGGCCTCTGCCTCTCTTCCAATCGTCACAATGTTCTCCAATGCCTCTCTTCTCATCACATGACCAAAGAAAACTGTTTGTCTCTTTCTTATTGTCGGTTATAATATTCTAGTTTCATTACCCTTCTTCAGGCAATCACCTTTAGTTATTCAGGCAGGAATTAGCAATACTCGTCTTAGGAACTTCATTTCTGTTGCTTCAAATTTCATGTTAATTTGTTCAGATACATTCCAAGATTCACTGCCATACAGCAAAACTATATAGCAATTCAATATTATCTTTCTTACATTCAATGATAATGACTTATTGCATAAGTCTTTTCATTTTCTGAAATACATCTTTTGCTTGCCTTATTCTGCTCTTAATATCTGTTGTGCACCTCCCGTCTGATCTTATAAATGCCCTTATGTATTTAAAATTATTCAGCTGGTTAAGAAATTTCCCTTCTATTTCTATGCCACATTTTGGAGTCTCATTTTTTTCTTTGATATCACCATTGTTACTGTTTTCTTGATATTCAAGGAGAGTCCTTTCTTTGCACGCTCTGTTACTAAAATGTCAACAATTGTTGTAGATCTTTTGCATTATCCGCCACCAATACTGTGTCATCTGTATAGTGTATATTGTTTATATTATAACCTCCGATTAGTATTTCCTACTTCTCTTTAATATATCTTATTATTACCTCACTATAGAGGGTGAAGAGATCCGGTGACAAAACACACAACTGTCGTTCTCCCAAATTTTATTTGTTCATAATTCTTTTTTTCCATTTTAATTGTTGCTACTTGGTTGCAGTAACTATTTTTATTAGTCTGAGATCTTTCCCATCAATGTTGATATCTTTCAACATTTTAATCAATTCGTCATGTTTTACTTTATCAAATGCCTTTGGTATAATCTGTGAAGCACATATACATGTCTTTCTTTGTCTCTATGTATATATTACATTACATGACAAAATTATACATAAAACATGAGGACGCAACAATATAACTAAACTAAACCTAATCTCAGCCACTCATTAGACGCTGTGCTGAATCATGGCATGTTTACATCCTAATATCTTTCTCGACAAAAGGAGTCAACACGTGTAGTGGCAGGGGAATGAGTCCGTACATGAGTATACATGCCGTTCGAGAACGCAAGATGTGAAAAAACATGATTACCTACGCAAATCGCCAAGACGCTTGATGATGATGCTTCCCGGCAGATGTAAAGTTGCTGTACCAGCCTTGCGCACCTCGCCAAACTCAGAAATCAACAACAAAGTCCCCGAGGTAATGTACTTGGGTTCCAGGTTGGGAGAGCAGTCTCTGCACCAGCCCCATTCCTATAGATGCAAGTCGCCGGTTTCAGAGATCAGGAGTCCTGATAGCATACGCTTCAGACTTAAGAGTTAATGCTTACATTCTGGCGGCAACCTTATGCACAGTGAAATGCTTTTACATCTGTCCGCAGTTGTTTGTAGCGTGGACTGCATGTTCGGAATAATGGCGGCCGGCTGTGTCGCAGAACTGACTGATTTTCCTTATGCAGAAATGTGTGGCTGCTGGTTTTATAGTGACTGCCGCTTCCATCGACGATGAACTGTATTTTCGTGGAGGAATTTTACTTTGGCATTCTAGTGTCGGCATTATGCATTGTATATCTGTGCGGGCTGTTGGTTTGTAGAGACTCCTGTCTGTTCCACTTTTCGCATGGGCAGTGAGGAGCATTTTGTGTGATACTCACTGGCACAGGAATCGAGCATAATGGGGACGATCCGTTGCCGTGAAGTTGGAACCGCGACTAATGACGTACCGTCTTTCAGGGGTTGAACAAGCGCAAGAAAAATAACAAGAACGATAGCAATTATGCGTTTCAGAAGTACAGTTGCTGAAAAGAAAAATAATGCTTTCAAGATTTTCTCATAACATACTCATGTCACGAGACGGGACAAGCTGAAGTATGTCGTCACAATAGAAACGTTCGAGGGCAGGAGTGGCAGGGGAGACCAAGAGAGAAGATACTGGACAGTTTGACATAATGGCAAAGAGGAACATCAGCATTGCGGATGATGGCTGTACACGATACAAAAGGCTGTGGACAGGCATGTTTACCAAGGAGACACGATATGGAATATAAGAAACATTATATGTTACTCTTTCCCACTCTTTATTACGTAAACAGAAGGACTTCTTGCTAAGTGTTAGACTTCGTGGATATAATGCTCTACACACTGACGCAATATCAGCGACCATGGACATCATATTTAAGCTAAAGCAGCATTCACTTGTTCATATAACATAAGATATACCAGTGCAGTGTGCACTTGATGAGATGCAGCGAAATATGCCAGGCAAGAAATCATGTAATATTTTATTGATGTCGTCTATGTTTGTTAGTTAGTTAGTCGACAGATCATCCTCGTTGCACATCGGACCATTCAGTCCATAAGTGCTCGGATCCCCTCCTCAGCAAATCCCGCAGCGTGTAGCGGCTAACGACGCCAGTTCTGTGTTGGTTTATCAATCTTCTTTGGCTTCCTGCGTAGTGTTCTTGTTTGGCCACCCCTCTTTTAATTTGCTGCTCTCGCAGTCTGGCCATTGTTGTAGATTCACAGTCATCACTTGGTTCTTGCAAAAGTCTCACTTCTCGTAGAGCATTCAGAATGTCAGCCTGGTCCATGGCGCGTCCGCCCTCAACAGTAGCCTCACCTGCGAGCTTGTCAGCCCGCTCATTTCCTTGTACTCCCGCATGCCCTGGCACGAAGATGAAACTAATCTTTGCCAGCCGAGACCGCTTCAGAGGCAGCAACCATTCTCTTCGAATCGACCCCTCCTCTATCCTCTTGATCATGTTCATTGAGTCGCTAAGGAAACAATGCCCTAGTGAATGTCTGTGTCTCGAGCCATGTTATTGCTTTTACTTACTGCCATGACTTCCATGGTCAGGCTACTTGTGGTTTCAGTGAAAGCACCAGAGTCCTCCTTCACAATTCTCCCTCCGGCCCGAGCTGTAAAGGCCCATGAGCTTCTCACATGTCGGACGACCGACCCATCTGTGTAGATGACCGCGTCACTGTCTAGCGAATTCTCGAAAATCAACGCTTGTACTTCAGCCTCAACAGCAGCCGGATTTTCTTGTCTGCATTTTCTATCTAGTTGGATGCAAACTGAAAAGGATGTGCAGAAGTCTGTTGGCACTTGCACCCACTCCTCGCCAGGTTCTAAGTCCTCAAGTGAACACACCTGTTGAAGAATGTCCTCGGCTTGACCCATCCACGACCGTCCTCTTTTTAACCTGCTGCCCTTCACCTTCCTAATTTCACTATGCAGTGGATGCTGTGTGTTTGCGTTAATTCTGAGGTAGGCACGTGCCCTGCAAACTTGCATTCTCTCTTCAATGGTGGAAAATCAAGAAGGTAGCGCATCGCCCTGCATGCTGTATCTCTTGTACATCCAAGAATAATGCGCATAGCTTCATTCTGTATCCTTTCCATCCTTTCTATCTGCTTATGGCTGACAGTCAGGATTGCCATTGCATACTCCAAAACAGACATGACCAGCCCCTCGTACAGAAGACATAGATGGCGCTGCTCACAGTTTACTGCCGCCATCACCCGCATCGCTGCCAAACCCCGCTTGGCCTTTGTTATCACCTGGTCTATGTGCACATTATAAGCAAGGCTTCGATCAAACCGTATCCCCAGGTAATTCATTGCCTGCGTTCTTTCCACCGTCTCTGAACACAGCATTACAGTTGGTGTTGGATTGTTGACAATATGATTATTCAACGAGAACCAGGTCACTGTTGCCTTAGTTGGGTTGACCATTGCCCCAGCTTCATCACACCAAGTACTTATGCGATTGAGTTCGGTTTGTAGTTCCACAGCAACCTCCTCTCTATCCTTACCCTGACGATACACTAAAACATCATCGGCATATGACAATGTCCTGCCAGGTCCAGTGATCTGCTCACTGGTGATTCTCACTGTGTAGGCGTTGAACAGTACCGGAGATAATGGTGATCCCTGTGGTAGGCCAGGATATATTGTTGTTGGTTCCGAAGTCCAACTGCCACATCTAAAAACTACTTTCCGTTGGAAGAGAGCTGCAGCGATCCAACTAAGGAGGAATGGACTTACGTTTAGTTCAAGAAGCTGAAACATTAAAAAATCCAGTGGTACTCTGTTGTATGCGTCCTCAAGATCAATCGCTGCAGCAACGGTTTCAGTGCCTGAGTGGAAACCTTCATAGACATCGTGGGCAAAGACTGCTGCATTGGTCCAGGTTTCTCTTTTTGGACGGTACCCACCCAGGGTAGGTGGGAAAACACCTTGCCTCTCTAGTTGGCTTGATATTTTCCTGGCAATTACCTTCTCCAGCAGCTTGCCTATTGTATTCTGCATGGTTAATCTATGTTTAATGTCTCTCTACGTCTATGTTTAACTTCACTAAGGGAATACAATGCTGTGAATATAACATTAGTCTATGTTATACCTGTGATCCCGTGGGCGAAATCAGATGTCAAAAAGCAAGTGTGCTTATATATCAACTATCAACATCCAAATATACCTATATTTGCACAACGACAGATAATAAATAGCATATTCACACCAACCCTATACTACAAATGTGAAACTTGGACATTACCCTAATCACACTTAGTAAAATGTGAGATGAGATGCTTGAACAGAGCTGTCAACTTAACTATCCGATATCGAGTAAGAAATAATGTTAGAAGACAGACAGTGGGATCAACATCTTGTGCCACATACATTTAAAGATATAAGATAAAATGGTTTGGCCATCCTGTTAGAATGCAACACCATCAACTACCAGCACTGGCGCTACATCAAAGAACATATGCTACGATAGCAAGAGGATGCTCGAAAAGAAACCGGATTGACGACATCAAAGACATTCTACAATCACACGGAATAACACTATCCAGTGCCACCCATTGGGCCACTGGAACGCCAATTATTCCTCCCCACGCCTCTTGGCGGCAACATGGAAGATAATAATGATGATCATGTGGGAAAACTGCAGAAATAACATAGTTTCTCGGAAGATCCTAGCACTCTAACGGATGAAGACCGCTGCTTAAATGAGTTTGAATAAAAATATAATCGACTGTGCATATTTACAGACCACACCTGCAATTGTGTTATGCATATTTCACGACACAGGAGCGGTGGACATTTGAGCCAAAAAATTAATTCAATGAAATGAAAACCGTCTGGTGACGTGTTGTGTTTTAAGCATTACAACATTTTAAGCATTACAACAGAAAAGGAATTTTTGTGCAGGTTAACTTTCATTGTATTTTTAAATTTTAGTAAAATACGCATTAAACATTTATGTTTTGAAGTGATTATATTTAGAAATGTTTTTGTGCCGCAGCTCCTAGGATAACTTTACTGATGCATCTCTCTCTGTCTGTCTGTTTCTATCACGTCTGTATGTCTATCTGACTGCCTTCCCTAATCTGTATCTGTTTCCCAGATATGGCTGTCAGTCTGTCTATATCTTTATGTCTGTCTGTCTACCTCTCTCTCTCAGGCCACTGTCTGTCTGCCTGCCTTTTTATCTGTCTGACAATCCGTCTCTGCCTGCCTTTATGTCTGTCTGCATGTTTGTATGCCTGTCTATGCTTCCCAAAATCTGTCTAACTTTTTCTCTGGCCTGACTATTTGTCTATCTGTCTGTCTGTCTGTCTCTCATATATGTCTGTCTCTCGTCTCACTATCTCTCCCTGACAACTTGACTCTGTCTGTCTCTATGTCTGTCTGACTGTTTGTCTGTCTGTCTATGCTTCCTACATCTGTCTCTATGTTTCCCAGGTCTTTCTGTCTGTCGTCGTTACTGTCTGTCTGCCTCTCTCTCCCTGGCAACTGTTTCCTAGGTCTGCCTGCCTGTCTGTCGTTCCCCTCTGTCTCTCATTTCCAGATCTGTCTTATGTCTGACTCTTCCTCTGTATAGATGTGTCTGTCTCTCACTCCTAGGTCTGTCTGTCTGTCTGTCTGTCTGTCTGTCTGTCTGTCTGTCTGTCTGTCTGTCTGTCTGTCTGTCTGTCTGTCTGTCTGTCTGTCTGTCTGTCTGTCTGTCTGTCTGTCTGTCTGTCTGTCTGTCTGTCTGTCTGTCTGTCTGTGTCACCTTCCAAGTCTATCTTCTTGCGTTCTTTCTTTCATGTTCACACCGACAGACACGTTCTCGCATTGTCGTCAATAGTTTCCAGGAGCTTCTTGTTTGCTCCATACAGCTGTGTATGCAGTGCCGTCTCACATTCATCGTCATGAAATGGATACACCTCCCTCTCATTCTTTATATATATATATATATATATATATATATATATATATATATATATATATATATATATATATATATATATATATATATATATATATATAAGGAAAGCATTAGCAAACTACCTTCTTTACAGATGCCAAGAATATCATGTATTGCAAACTCATCGATAATCAGAGAAACGGCGTAAATGGGTGCTCCATAGGAGCAGGCTCGCCCGGTAGGGATAGTCATGTGTACCAGTTGACTCAAGACCGTCATCAGCTGACTGAATGCAAAAGAATATTAACATTGAAAGTAGGAACTTGGAATGTGAGAACTATGAGTTGGTATGGAAAATTTGATAACATTAAGAATGAAATGAGAAGACTAAATATGAACCTGTTAGGTATATGTGAGACCAGATAGACAGGAATGGGCATTATAATATCTGAGGAATATAGAATAATCTATTCGGGTGGAGAGAAACAACAGCGAGGAGTTGCAATTATAATAGGATACAGAGAGATCAAAATTGACCAAAGGATATTGGACTGTATCAGACAAAGTGCTACTGGTGAAGTTGAGTGGAAGACCTTTGATGTCAACGTCAAACAAGTGCATTGCACCAACAGTAGGAAATCAACAGGACGGATGCATAGTAGGCAAGTATGGACTAGGGGAACAGAATGAAAGAGGTTGCAGACTTATACAGCGGGCAAAAGAGCATGATGTGATTATTGGAGACACCTGGTATAAACAGCGCCCAAGAAGATTATGGGCTTGGAGTACTCTTGATCATAAGATCAAATATCAGACTGATTACATTCTCATTAATAGAAGATTTCGAAATGCCTTAAAAGTCGCAAAAACTATACCAAGCTCAGACTGCTACAGCGACCATAGATTAATCTTAAGCAATATACATATACAATTAAAGAAAGTCAAATATACTCCAAGAAACACAACATTTGATCTACGGGCACTGAAGAGTGAGGAGATAGAAGATAAATTCAACGTAGAGCTAAAGAAAGATTTAATGCATTGTCCGATATGGAAATATTATTTCAAGATGTCAACGACCAATGGGAAATATTAAAGACATCAGTCAACCAAGCTGCAGAAACAACCATCCCAAAAATAAAGATAATAGGACGCAAGAAATGGATGACGGAAGACATCTTAAAACTAATGGAAATAAGAAGAAATCACAAAATTAACACAAAAAAAATATGAAGAGATTCACAGGAAAATTAGGAAGCTATGCAAAGAGGCAAAAGAAACATGGCTTGAGGAAAATTGCAAGGAAATTGAAAACCAACACAACACATGGAATATCAAATTAATGCACAAAAGAATTAATGACATCACTAACAAAAGAACACACACATCAACGGGTTGTCTAGAAACAAAAGATGGTAAAATAATAATAGAAAAAGATCAGATTTTACATGCGTGGTCAGATTATGTGAAAGACTTTTATGATGATACAAGAGAAGAACAATATGATCATCGGAATAATAATGAAGCACCATCAATTTTGAAGATGGAAGTTCAGAATGCTCTTAACCATATGAAAACTACAAAGACCCCGGGTATAGATAACATCACACTAGAAATGATCTATGCCTTAGATGAATATGGAATAGACCAAGTCACCAGACTGCTGAAAGAAATATATGATACTGGAGATATACATCCTGAATTATGTAATTCTATATTTATTGCAATCCCGAAGAAATCGGGAGCATTGGAATATGATCAACATTGAACAATTAGTATAATGAACCACATCACGAAGATTTTACTGAGAATTATCATGCAAAGAGTTAGGAAGAAATTAGAACCCGAAATTTGGAGAGGAACAATGTGGGTTTGTAGAAGGCAAGGGTACAGTAAATGCTGTGTATATAGTAAGAACAGTAATTGACCGTTCTATAGAAGTAAACAAAGATCTATATCTTTGCTTTATTGACTACACAAAGGCTTTCGATAAAGTGAGACATATCGACATGACAAGGATGCTTGAAGATCTACAAATTGATAGAAAAGACCTTAGACTTGTAAAAAAACATATATTGGAAACAACATGCTGCCATCAGAATTGATGATGTAGGTCAATATCAGCCTATTAAAAGAGGTGTGAGACAGGGATGTGTAATGTCTCCAGAACTTTTATCCCTGTACAGTGAAAATATTTTCAGAAATATAGAAGATATGGAAGGAATTAACATTGGGGGTCGATTCATCAATAACATTAGATATGCAGATGATACAGTCATGATTGCAGACAATGAACAGGATCTGCGACATTTAGTAGATGCGGTTGTTGCACACAGTGAGCAACTAGGGTTAGAACTGAATAGTGAGAAGACACAGATTATGGTCGTCACTGGGAAGAAGGAAATACCACAATGTAATATACGAGTAAATGGACATATTCTTAAACAAGTTAATCGGTACAGTTATCTCGGAACAGTCATAACATCTGATGGGAGATGCCTTGAAGAGATTAGAACAAGAATTGCCATTGCGAAGGTAGCCATTTACAAGATGAAAAGCATACTGACCAATAAAAAGATATCAATTGAAACGAGAAAAAGAGTGTTGAAGTGCTACATAGAACCTTTACTTTTGTATGGATGTGAAGCGTGGACAAAGAGCTGTCAAGCTGATAAACATTTGATGGCTGTGGAAATGTGGTTTCTGAGAAAAGTGCAAAGAATATCATGAACAGACAGAAAAGCCAATGAACAAGTCCTTCAAGAAACAAAAGGAGATCGTAAACTGATTAGAGTCATTAGACGTAGAGAGTCAAAAATATTTTGGGCATGTTATGAAAAGAAATGAATTGGAGAACTTGGTGACAACTGGGAAGACCGAAAAGTAAATACCTGGATGGCTTGGCCACGTGACATTGTCGAGACAGAAACACGGAGCTGATCCACGACTCGAATTATCGAATGAGATGGCAAAACCTGACCGCCCCCACTTATCGGCATGGCACGTGATGGATGGATTGATGTGTGTGTGTGTGTATATATATATATATAGTTAGTTGCATATCCATTACAGGACGTCGCAGTCAACACCAGCATGTTGTGCAGTTGTGATCGCTTGGAAAGTTTACGTTCAGTAGTTTGCCAATACTTTCTGAATGACCGACATCCATACCATTTCGTAAAATCACAATGCAAGGTGGTCTGCTGCCACATCGCCCACTGCTGCGTTTCGAACGCGGATATTTGAGATTACGACCTGCGTCCACAATTCCATCGCCACGGAGCTGGCACACACACACACACACACACACACACACACACACACACACACACACACACACACACACACACAATTATATATATGTGTGTTAACTCGCCCACAGATCCTCTGTAACTTGTCAAGTTTTGAAAACAATAGACACAGTAAAGAAAACTACATTGTGGTTAAAACCAGTGAGTTCCCCTTGTGAAATTAAACACAGAATCCACAAATATTATGTTGCACTATTTATTTTCTGACATATTGCGCTGCATGTCGTCAGGTGCACACTGAGGAGTTACATATCATATCAAGTGAGTAAATTAACATTACTTTCATCATCATCATCATCATCATCATCATCATCATCATCATCATCATTATCATCATCATCATCATCATCATCAAGTGCTCTGCCAGCTGGCGTAGGCGTTCATGAGTCTCCACAAATCTCGGTCTTTGGTTTTCTGGATCAACTCTGCTGCTGATATTCCTCCATGCCACCGTCTTAATCCATACAGCATCATTTCTCTTGGTTTGTCTCTGCCTCTCTTCCCCTAGGTCTTTCCAGATGTCACGATGTTCTTCAATGTCTCTCTTCTCATCACAACATCATTACTTTAGCTGAAACAATTAAAACACATAATCACAGCTACTGTTCGAACCGCTGTTGAATATTCAATAAGGAAGTAGTACACCACACATTAGTGGATTAACAAAGACAAGGATAATTTACCTTATTAACTGCATACACCAGAGTTTTATCCGGATAACTTTTATTAACTTGCCGGCTCAGTCTCGAAGGGGTTACGGACGCATTTCGTAATCCTGCGTACCGCGTTCGAACCACAGCTGTGGGCGATTAGGCAGCAAGCCAT
Organism: Cepaea nemoralis; assembly: GCA_014155875.1. Taxonomy (NCBI): domain Eukaryota; kingdom Metazoa; phylum Mollusca; class Gastropoda; order Stylommatophora; family Helicidae; genus Cepaea; species Cepaea nemoralis. The sequence goes on from JACEFZ010022168.1 coordinate 656,085, forward strand.
CTTGCATTGGTTTTCATACAATGGTATGATTACCGGTCGTTCAGAATGCAATGACAAACTACTGAACGTAAACTTGCCTTAGAAAAAAGTCAAAAGTGCTCAGTCTGACTGCGACGTCCTGTTATGGATTTGCAACTAACTTTAACTATCTTAATTCGACAATGAAAGGTGCAGGTGAAATAATTGAAAGACCATTACAGAAATGCGAGTTTAAAGGTGTTAGCCGCAAGTGTATGAATAACATTAGAGCTGTGAAAATGTAACCAACATAAAATAACAGGAACAAAATGTGATACTTATCTCAGAGTCCCAGTCTATTTTAGTTATTTTCACAGCCTAGAATTATGAGATAAGCAGCACGTTTGGTTCATTTATTGATTTTCTTTTCATTGTTCTCATTTCTTATCCATCTTTCAATTATTCTTATTCGGTTATTTATACATTAATGTAATCATTGTAGTGTCTTTCCCTTGTGTATACTTTATGTTTTGTGTATTTCTTTACCGATGAAGACTAGTCGCAGCAAGCTCCTATGTTTTCCGTAATTGTGTTCTGTAAAGTTGCATTACTTCGTGTTGTTGTATATTGTTTAAAAGCAAGAGGACCGTCTTCGTTGCACCGTGTTCTATCCATACCTCAAGGATTTTGTCCCACAGAGGGTCTACCAAAAGAGTCACAAACTGCGCTAATTCCGTAGTTCCAGCGACGAAGGGGAATTGCTTGACAACCTCAGGTTCGATAAAACTATTTTGAATATTCTTCTTCTTCCTACTATTGTTGGCTATCATATTTCTCCTCATCCTTCTGCCTTATATACTGCCAGGTATTTCTGATAGCCATGTTCCTCCTGTCATAATGTCAGACTGTTTAGCAACTGTTCTCTCAGCCTGCTGTTGCATCCCTTCCCTATATCTATCCCTCGTTACTACGTACTTCAACTCTGCTCTTCTCATGATGTGCCTAAGGAATGTGGACTATCCTTTTCTGATACGAGTCACACGCTCTCTTTGCGAGTTAACTTCTAACAATATATCTTTATTGGACTTTTTGTACATGGTGTTTTCACCATTCTCCCATAAAAAACAGTTCTCTGCAGTTTCCACATAATTACCCACTAGTCTACTAATTCTACATGAGTGACATCCGTTCATCAGGATTGGCTTGATATAGCTCTTAAGAGCTCTTTTTCTTACTTCGAATGACAAAGACATAATAAGCAGAATATTCTTAATCAATGCTGCTTTTGCTTCCGATAATATACATTTAAAGTCTTTAACTGATTCAGTGCCAAACACTATGTAGGTTTGGATCAAACATGATATACAATCAAATAAACAAGTATTGAAATGAAAATTGAGCATTACAGTTGTCAAAGATACTGTGAAACGAGGGACGCAGAGGTGTTTCCAAGGCACCAGGGCCAGGTTCTATACTGGCAAAGACCTACTAACACGTCCTAGTCGTGCGTCCTGGGCAACATGTCCCTTCGGGGTCCTGGCTAACGTAGTAGGATCGCTGATTTTTCCGAAGTCGGAGAGTATCTGTCTGCACGGCGAGGAACCACCAGTCTGCACACCAATAAGCCAGACATGGGACAACTTATACACACGCAAACCTCAGGTCCTGTATGACATCACACTGATGTTGGACAACAAGATGCCTTCATTCGACATACATGACTTCACGCTGGAGTTCACAGCTAGCGAACGCATGCAAGCGAGCAAGAATTTTGAAACGAAACAAATAACACGATGAGCCTAGTATGGTAGCGATATATCACCCTTATCTCCTAATGGGAACTCACATTTGGCGATATATTAACCTTCGACACTGAACAAGCTACTATATATATATATATATATATATATATATATATATATATATATATATATATATATATATATATATATATATATATATATATATTCCACATGCTGTTATTGATGTTTAGTTTAGTATAGTCGACGGATCACAGCACACGGGTGTTACCCATACGTGCTCCGTTCTACTCCTAAGTCAAGCCTGAGTCCGGAGAATCTCAGTTCAGTGCACGAACTCCGTAGCGAGGATCCTGAAATACTTTGAGTACATTTTTATGTCGAAATTTTGCCTGCGTAGCACCGTTAGGTTTCCAACTGGCAAGGGCCTTTTTTACGTGCCCAACAATACACACTGGCGTCCGATCTCACTACCCAGAGACCAGGGAAATTTTGTTACTAGTTGGTTTTCGATTTCCAAACAAGGGATTATTTACGTGCGCAACAATACACACGGGCGTCCGATCTCACTATCCAAAGACCAGGGAACATTTTGTTACTAGAAGTCCACGTGGAAAAAATCTGGCCCTCGTCGAGACTTGAACCCGTGACCTCCAGCCCTCGAGGCGAACACCATACCTCGAGACTACTCAGTCCCCTGAGTACTGTTATTGATGTACCCACAAATAAACACAAAACTAAAACACACTGGCTTGTTTCAGACTAGTTCCGTTTACATTCATGTCGCATTTATGAAGACATTGCTTTTCTTTGTAATTATTATTATTTGTGTTGCTCTGCTATCTAAAACCACAATATGATACACTACCCTGACGCAGAAACGGTGATATGGGACAGGAGAGCGAAAAAACAATGGGTGTAATGAGGCTGGAGCAGTAACGCGTAGACGGGAAGAAATGTTGATTCACCGCGCACAACACCGCGAGACAAAGAATGTTCTATATCTGTTACAGTCGACCTTCTGTGCCGACATTGCAACTGATTGAATCTGACATTTATGACTTGCGGAAAACCAGGTCATGACATTGTATCCCAGCATACAACTGGTAAAATCCATACTGGGCATTGCTGCTGTGAATTAAGGCAACGCCTGGTCAGTGGTAGTCAGAAAAACAAATTCGATGTACTGTTTATTATCGTATTTAAGTTACACTGCTGTGTGTTACTGTACTGTATATTACCGTATTTTATATTGAAATACTGTATTTTACAGTACTCTAAGTTAACGTCTATATACTACCTGAGTGGTCTCGAGGTATGGTGTCCGCCTCGACCGCTGGAGGTCCCGGGTTGAAGCCCCGGTGAGGGGCCGGGATTTTTTCACGTGGACTTCTAGTAAGAAAATTTCCCCTGGTCTCTGGGTAGTGAGATCGGACGCCAGTGTGTATTGTTGCGCACGTAAAAAAATCCCTTGTCAGTTGGAAATCAAAAAAGAGTAGCCAAACGGCGCTGCCCGGCAAAATTTCGATGTACCCAAAGTATTAAGGATCCTTGCCGGTGCTACGGAGTTCGTGCACTGAGCTGAGATTCTCCGGACTCAGGCTTGAGTTAGGAGTAAAATTGAACACTTATGGGTTATACCCCTGTGCCGTGATGTTGATCCGTCGACTAAACTAAACTAAACTAAACATATTACCATACTCTGTATTAACGTGAAGTGTGCACAATAAGCAGACAAGCTGAAAAACATCTGATGGCTGTGGAAATGTGGTTTCTGAGGAAAATGCAAAGAATAAAGAAAAATGCATGGACAGCCAGAAAGACCAATGAACAAGTCCTTCAAGAAACAAATGAAGATCGTAAACTGATTAGAGACATTAGACGTAGAGAGTCACAATATTTTGGGCATGGTATGAGAAGACATGAATTGGAGAACTTGGTGACGACTGGCAAGATCGAAGGAAAGAGACCAAGGGGAAGACCGAGAAGTAAATAACTGTATGGCTTGGCCACGTGGCATGGTCGAGACAGGAACACAGAGCTCATCCACGACTCTGGTGATCAAGTGGGATGGCAGAACATGACCGCCCACGCGAATCGGCATGGCTCATGATGGATGGATGGTATTAACGTCTGTATATTACCGTACTGTAAATTATAGGAATACATATGATCGTACTGTAACGTCTATATATTACCATAATGTATATTATTGTACTGTGTCAGAGTCTCACATGGAGTCGGTAGAAACATAAAGATAGAAGGGAATTAGAGAAGGGGCATAACCCCAATACAAGGGAGACACACTCGAATGCTCGAACAATCCAGAGCCTTCGAGAAGCATAGGTCAGTTCGCCTACAGCTCCGTGGACACGCTGACCGCGTGCCAGGACCTGTTCCACGAGAAGCTCAAGGAGAGTTACAGCCCGTGTCCGATCGAGACACGTTAGAGGGCAGACACGGACTGGACATCGAAGAAGCAACAGGGTTTACCTTAAGGGGGACTTGATAGCTAAAACCCCAAGTGTATTTAGGGGTCTTATGCATACGTTAGATAGCTGATAGAGTTGTTGTATTGATCATGTATTACTGGTTTATTGTAAACTCTTGTGATATGCAATTCGAAGGTTACTGGCTGCGAAAACCTTTCTTCGCCAGCTTAATGTAACATAATATAAATAAATGATGTTCGATTGTATCTGAACGGAGTTTGTTGCCTGTATGAGCCCGGGTTTCATTCCCCTAGGTATCCAGGACGGTGACAGGCTATTTGGGGGCTAGCCGGTTTTGGCAAGCACAAGCTTTACTTTCCAGACAGCTCTTGGTTTTGCCAAGTAAAATATATCAACTTTCGTACATGACAAAGTCTATAACTTTGCAGCTATCATCGTATTATCTGTGAATGAGCTATTGTAGTCCCTATACAAAAGTAATTGAAATGATTATGATGTTCATGAAATTTGACATTGACATGACTGGACAATTACAGTGACCGTTACTAATTTTTTTTTGATTCCAACATCAGATTGTTCCGCGAAATATCGTGTGTATGTAACCTCTCCTCCAGCAGTGGCGAGAAAACAGCAGAACCAAACAAGACTACAGTCAAGACACCAGGAAAAATAAGATGAGTCCCATTTCATGCTCATTATATCCCTAAGCGATACTCATGCATTTTTCATTGATGTAACATTTTTCATTGTATTGGTTTTTATATATATGCTAATCTCATAACCAAGCAAACCTGCTCGTGCAAATTTGAATGTAAACATTAAGGGGGATAACCAAGTTTTGTACACCCAGACTAATATCAAAGGGATTTAATTTCAATAAAGTGAACACTAACTATAATACAAGATGTCAACATTAGAACAGTGCATTGAATTAGGAATTAGGTTAGGGTATACTGCCGAGAAACTTTCAGAATGGGCACAAAAGACGCATTCAGAAAATATTGCACGAGAAGACAGAGCAACGGAAAGAGAAGAGAAAAAGATGCAAGCGGAAAGAGAAGAGAAAAGATGCAAGCGGAAAGAGAAGAGAGAAAGATGCAAATGGAAGCTGAAGAAAAGAAAATGCAACTGCAGGCTCAAGAGAAGAAGATGCAAATGGAGCTCGAAGCTGCGACCAAGCAAGCCCAATTAAACGCAGAAACACAGATAAAACTGAAACAAATGGAAATTGACTCCAACTTAGAAATTTCAGTAAACAAAAGTAGAAGTAAGGAAGAGGAACAAAAATACAACAAATATAAAGGCTTAGTCAAGCCCTTTTGTTCAGGAGATTCAATAAGCGCATACTTAGAGAACTTCGAGTGTTTGATGACTTACCATAACGTCGCAAAAGTCGACTGGGCATTTATTCTGATGAGAAATTTAGCATTAGAGCCCTTAAAAGTGATAGAGACAGTTCCACAAGACATGAGGAAAGATTACGATTATTTGAAACAAAGAATACTCCAACATTTTTCACTAGACACAGCAGGCTATCAACTACAGTTCTCAAAATTAGCCCCATCACCTAACCAAACTTTCATAGACTACGTGTCTACAGTCCAAGATATTTGTACAAAATGGATAACCTCAGCAAAAACAAATAACAGCCATGATAAACTAAAGGAGCTAATTATAATCGATAAAATCATTAGCACAATACCAACCCCTTTTTCTAAATTTTTAAGGCAAATGGATTTTAAAACTATCCAAGAAATAGAAAATAAGGGGAGCGCATATTTTACAGCTAATCGCGATATTTTTCAGTTAAATATGAGCCAAAATGAAACAGCAGCGGTTACAAACACCAAATATTCAAAACCTAATGAAAATAGGTTCAAACAACGCTCTAAGTTCACAAAACCAGTCCTGTGTCAGTATTGTCATCTGACACACGAACAGTACGCGATGTGTGACAAATCACCGAATTATCCACATCATCTCCAAATGATAGTAGAAAAACAAAAAAACAAAAGGGACGCATACCAGAGAGCAGTTAAATGTTATTTTTGCGCGAGTTATGGGCATTTTTCAGCACGTTGTGATGGGAGAAAGATGATGAAGCAGGCCAATGCCGCATTAATAGATACATCGTCGGATGAAGAAACTGAACAACAGAACGAATGCGACATCCAGAATGAAAGTGCGAATGAGTTAGGTAATGCAGTAGAGATCATTAACACCATCACTGATAACACATGTAACACCTGCAGAAAATTTCAGCTTGATACCACTTTGTTATGCGGCCACACAATCCCAGTGTCTAACGAAATGGCCAACAGCAGCCTTAACATCAACAGGCAAGTTAAAGTTTGCGACAGGTTTTGTTAATAACAAACAATGTACACTAATACGAGATAGCGGGGCGACTCTTTGTGGAATTAAAAGAACATTAGTTAATGACAAAGACTACACACACAAATACGTAACATGTCGCACATTCGCAGGCACCATCGAAAGATACCCCCTAGCACTGGCCGAAATTCGGACACCTTTTATATCAGGACAAGTGCTATGCGCAGTACTTGAGAATCCTTGCGCGGAAATTATCCTTGGGAATCTTCCTAACATAAGATCCTGCTCTGAAGAAGAAATCAGAGAATGGGAACAGAAAAACGGTATCCAAAAAGCAAACAGTGGTTCCAGAATTAAAACACACACTTGCATGTCTCAAACTGCCAAAAGCACAAGGGAGACAACCGATGACGGAATTCGAAACGAATTTACAGAGGTGCAGAACACAGGGTCGGTTGAATCTTTCAATGACACCATCAAATTAACACCTCGAACTGAGGACGTCACCGAACCACAAAATATTGAGCCTGTAAATGTGCAACAACAGACACAATACGCTAATATAGTGACAAGACAAATGACACACAAAACCCACAACGACCAACTTCAGGAGTCGCTACAAATCATTTCACCCAATATTACCACCACCGAGTTTATACAAGAACAAAAAGCAGATCCAACCCTTTCGCAATACTTTCGACTAGTAGGATTGAAGCCAAAATTGACGAAAAACGCTTCTTGGACATTCAGACTAAATAACAATATTCTAACGAGGTTATATACCAGAGATCAAACCACGATACAACAAGTGGTTCTACCTCAGTCACATCGTGACAAAGTGCTTCATATAGCCCATGACTCACCTTTCGGAGGTCATATGGGTTATGAAAAAACCAGGGCCAGAGTCCTGAGCCAATTTTATTGGCCTAAATTTTGCCAGCACATAAAAAACTATTGCAAATCTTGTGATATCTGTCAGAAATTAATTAAGAAGGGAAAAAACCCTACGGCAGAAATCCAATCAACCACAACGGCCTCAAGACCATTTCAAATAGTTGCGGTTGATTTAGTGGGTCCTTTAAACCACATTTCAAACAAAGGAAATAGGTACATTTTTACACTCGTGGATCTGTGTTCAAGGTGGGCAGAAATGATTCCGTTAAAATCAATCTCCTCTAAAGATGTGACGGACGTATTTTTACAAATATTCTCCCGTTTTGGCTTTCCGGAGAAGATAATATCGGATAGAGGAACGCAGTTCATATCTAATGCCACTCAATCGGTAACTAAGTTACTCGGCATAAAACAATGTTTTACAAGCCCCTATCGACCGTCCGCGAACGGAATTTGCGAAAAATTGAACGGGGACCTAAAACATATGTTAGCCAAAGTGACAGCTGAAAATCCAGCCGATTGGGATATACTTCTCCCAACGGTGCTGTTCGCCTATAGAGAAGTGCCGCAGTCGAGCACTGGGTTCTCTCCTTTTGAATTAATATATGGAGCAAATCCAAGAGGACCTCTCTCTATGTACAGAGATATGATATCTCAACCCGTAAACAACCAATTACCAGTTTCCACCTATGATTTGGTCACTGACACCAGAGACAAAATCATTAGATCCTGTATACTAGCCAGATCATCTTTGCAAGAGAAAGGTTTTATGTACAGGCAATACGCCAACAAGGGTGCAAGAACCATTGTATTACATCCCAATCAAGAGGTGTTGTTATTATTACCTGACAAGAGAAATTTACTTTCAACCTCGTGGCAAGGACCATTTAAAGTTATGAGAAGGATTTCGGAAGTTGACTACGAAATCTCTTTGAATGGCAAGTTGAAAATATTCCATGTAAATATGTTAAAACCTTACTATTCTAGGAATGACAGTGACAGAAGCAATCAGACGGAGAAAACAGGGGACAATAACCAGACTGACAAGAACGACAACCACAACGAAACGACAACTAGACAATTGAACGACACTACTACAAATGAAAATCTAGGCGAAACATCATTAATGACTCATTCTTGTGACAACGAAAACGACGAAAACATATTCACAGTACCGACAATGGGTGATAACGACAAATACGACGAAGTTAACGACACATTAGCAACGATTATTCTGGACGATGACTACGATGACATTGAAGACAATTTACAAACAGTAGCGTCAGTAATAAATCAGACGGACGTAGACAATACGGAAATTCCAGTACCAATCATGAACGACGACAGTACGATGAAGGACATACAAATCTCTGACACTTTGACACAACAGCAGCGACAAGACATTTTGTCTCTTCTTAACGACTATAAAACTATCTTCTCAAACAAACCTGGACAGACTGACAAAATAACACATTCTATTATTTTGACAGATCTAACACCGATCAAATGTAGACCATATTCAATTCCATTACATTATAGGGCAAATTTGGATAAAGAAATTTTAGACTTAGAAAAAAATAAAATAATACAGAAATCTGTGTCCCAGTACTCTTCGCCAATTGTTCTGGTGAAAAAGAAGGACCAAACTATTCGTTTATGCATAGATTACAGAAAATTAAATACTATAACAACGACAGATGCTGAGCCAATGTACAGCTGTGAAGACCTCATTTTGAATATGTCTCAATCATCCATTTTTTCTAAACTTGATTTAGTAAAAGGTTACTGGCAAATACCACTATCTCCCTCTTCAAGGCATATAACCGCATTCTCTACACCGCTTGGGCTATATGAATGGAGATATCTTCCTTTTGGGTTAAAGAACGCCCCCGCTACATTTGTCAGGTTAACTAGACTGTTATTGCACGGCATCAAGGACGTGCAATCATATATTGATGATATATGTGTCCATTCTTCAGACATGACTTCTCACTTACTTACACTCCAACAAGTCTTTAATCAAATCCTTCTTTTTGGACTTACTATCAAACCTTCCAAGGTTGAAATAGGCTATAAACAGATAGACTTCTTAGGGCATAGGATTTCCGAAGGCAAACTATTGACAGATGATAGAATCGTATCAAAAATTCTGAACCTGCAAGTTCCAACTACAAAGAAACAGGTCAGAAGCCTTTTAGGTCTCATAAACTATTATGCCAAGTTTATACCAAACTGGGCAGAACTCACATCAGTTTTGTCTAATCTGTTGACAAAAGATCAACCAGAAAATTTTGTAAGAGTATCCGTTTAGAGGATGTAATGTGCAAATTGAAATCAATTTTTTCTAACCCACCCGTATTAAGATTACCAAACATAGATATACCTTTTATTCTGACCACAGATTCGAGTGCTATCGCAATTGGAGGATGCCTGATGCAGGAATATCAAGGCGTGAGACATCCAATACTCTATGTCAGCCGCAAGCTTAAAAAGGCAGAAATCCGGTATTCCACAGTTGAGTTGGAGGCATTAAGTCTACTTTTTTGTATGCGTCGTTTATCTAAGTTCCTCTTAGGTTCCCATTTTGTTGTTTTGACCGATAATTCGCCGCTGCTGGTACTTAAACAAGGCGTTCCAAAGAATCATCGATTAGCAAGATGGTGTCTTCTACTTCAGGATTTCGACTTTGAAATCCGCCACATCAAGGGTACCGATAATATTATTGCTGACATATTATCACGGCAAACTAATGCACCAGCAGACTAACACTAGGCACATTAATTAGTCGCCATATAATAAGCTGTGAGATTTTAGTCTGTTGCATAGAACAGTGTACCTCTACACTTACTGTAGAACTTTAACTTAGAAGTGTCAACAGCTGATTTAATACTCTACTTATAGCTATCACAGACATGAAACTTTGAGAACCGCTAACTATATTGGGCCACAGTGGCAATTAGCAGTACATCAAAAACATTCCGAACTGTGGAGATTAACATTTGTGAAATTATTTCATCAATCACAGAACTGAAAGTTACCATGCGAATATTAATAACTGTGCATACGCGTGATTTCAATTGACTCGCAAACTAACGTAACAGAACATCGCACATACAACAGCGATATACTTAACCGATTCCGACATATGAGAGACAACACAACAATGTGACACCAAAATGTTACCTACGAACTGTAACAGTATTGGAACAACACACGGACGAAAGAACGACAACACACGGATCGTCGTTGGAGTTAATTAATTTAATGTTATTAGTTAAATATGTATTACATTTGTGCTTTATTATATACATTAAATATGTGAACATGTAAATTATACATTTTCTATTATAATATGTCACAAACATTTTCATTCATAGTTAAAACTTTCTCCCAATACAATTGTTGCAATTTAATTTATAAACCATTTTCTTATCACCAATACAAATAGTACTTGAATGCTTTGAATATAGCATATCGCCAGTTTCCTTTTTCTAAGGGCGACAAACATTTACCTCACCTTAATTTGTATATTTTAACAAATTATTATATTGAATGAAAGGTGTGCGAATCAGAGAGTGAATGAATTAAATGAGAGAGCGATATACTGAGCGGACAAATTGTACGCAAAAAGTATTTATTTTAATTTGTCTGCGTTTTGAGTGTAAAATGTAACACTTGTCTAAAATTGTGTATACATGTTTAGTGTTAGATAAAATAGGTTCACTCTAAGAATCACTGTTTGAATACCCTGTACATGCGTTACACAGATGACGTAATTCATGACAAGGGATATTCCAGCTCGTGACACTTAGAGATGTACTACACACCACATACACACAGGTAGCACACACTTTAGACATTAGGTAGGACATACTCATAAAATTAAACACTAACAATTAAATCACACACATTTTATTACAGCAAGTAACAAAGCAGTAAAGACACTAACATGCAAACAGGAACATAAGTAGTTACTTGGGAGAAAACAATAGTGCATATATATATATTAAGCACTATAAAACATACGGAAGTAAAAGTGTATCAAAATACACATTCAGGACAAGAATTGCAAGTGTTCTTAAATAAGCCAAGACAATTTGTCTTGTTAAACCTCTCTAACACAGAGTTTAATATATGGGTATCAAATGGATACTTGAGAAGGGCGCGGTTGCAAATACAACTAAAAGCGTCAGGGAACTTCGGTCGGATAAGCATGTTTAAGGATATGGAAGAGATAGGGACTCTCCAGCAATCACCCTGGATTGTTGTACGGGGAAATACATGAGTTAATTGTGCAAATATATATATGGCCAGGTTCCCATCCACGAAACTACCAAATACCAACTTCATGTGATCCTATGACAGAATTAGTGCAAACTAATTACCATATACTAACCCATAGAAGCGGGGGGAGGGGGACCCCTGTCAGAGTCTCACATGGAGTCGGTAGAAACATAAAGATAGAAGGGAATTAGAGAAGGGGCATAACCCCAATACAAGGGAGACACACTTCGAATGCTCGAACAATCCAGAGCCTTCGAGAAGCATAGGTCAGTTCGCCTACAGCTCCGTGGACACGCTGACCGCGTGCCAGGACCTGTTCCACGAGAAGCTCAAGGAGAGTTACAGCCCGTGTCCGATCGAGACACGTTAGAGGGCAGACACGGACTGGACATCGAAGAAGCAACAGGGTTTACCTTAAGGGGGACTTGATAGCTAAAACCCCAAGTGTATTTAGGGGTCTTATGCATACGTTAGATAGCTGATAGAGTTGTTGTATTGATCATGTATTATTGGTTTATTGTAAACTCCTGTGATATGCAATTCGAGGGTTGCTGGCTGCGAAAACCTTTCTTCGCCAGCTTAATGTAGCATAACATAAATAAATGATGTTCGATTGTATCTGAACGGAGTTTGTTGCCTGTATGAGCCTGGGTTTCATTCCCCTAGGTATCCAGGACGGTGACATACTGTATATTAACATCTGCATATTACATAACTGTATATTACCGTACTCTATGTATATTTTTTTTTGCTTGCGTATCCCTTCCGGGACGTTGCAGTCAACACCAGCATTTTTAGCTGCTGTTGATGTACTAGGCAAGTGTTACGTTCAGTAGTTTGCTTTATATTACCGCACTATACATTACCGTACTGTATTTTACCGTACTTTAAACATTTAACAGCCTAAAACTTATGTTTTTCATTTGTTAGGTTACCATCATCCTCTGATCATCATCAACATCATCATCAACATCATCATCATCATCATCATCATCATCATCATCATCATCATCATCATCATCATCATCATCATCATCATCATCATCATCATCATCATCATCATCATCATCATCATCATCATCATCATCATTTTCATCATCATCATCAATAATCTCCTCCTCCTTCTTCTCCTTCCCTTCAACATGGTCATTCTCCCCATTACCAACATCATCATCATCACCATAACCATCATAAATTTTTATCTAAAATCGCCATCATCAATGTGATCATCACTACCAACACCATCATTAGCAATTAAAATCATTGCAGGAAACACCTGGTTTAAACAACACCCTAGAAGATTATGGACATGGAGGAGTCCTGACAGCAGGATTAGAAACCAGATCGATTACATATAATAAAGATAACAACACCTTGTGCCACATTTATTGAAAGACAGAAGATCAAGTGGTTTGGCCATGCCGTTAGAATGCAACACCAGCAACTACCATCGCTGGCCTTACATCAAAGGGGGCTGAGTGGTCTCGAGGTATGGTGTCCGCCTCGAGTGCTGGAGGTCCCGGGTTCAGGCCCCGGTGAGGACCGGGATTTATTTAAAGAATCCACGTGGAGTTCCAGTAATAACAATTTCCCCTGGCCTCTGGGTAGTGAGATCGGACGCCCGTGTGTATTGTTGCGCACGTGAAAAATCTCTTGGAAATCGAAAAAGAGTAGCCTAACGGCGCTGCCCGGGCAACATTTCTAGTTAAAAATCTACCCAAAGTATTTCAGGCATCCTCGCCGATGCAACGGAGTTCGTGCATTGAGCTGAGTTTCTCCAGACTCAGGTTTGAGTTAGGAGGAAAACGGAGCACTTATGGGTTAAACCGTGTGCCGTGATGTTGATCCAACTTCTAAAACTAAAACTTACATCAAAGATCATCTGCGAGGAGACCACGAGGACGTCCAAGAAGAAAATGGATTGACGACATCAAAGACATTGTACAACCACACGGAATGACAATATCCAGTGCTGCCCACCGGGCGCTGGAACGCAAATTATTCCTCCCCACGACGCTTGACGGCAGAAGTGGAAGTTGATGATGATGATGAAAGATAACAATAATAATAATAATCATAATCATCATCACCAACAACACCATTATCATTATAATTATCTTCAGCACTATCATCAACAACATCATCATCAAATTCAGCATTCACATCAGCATCATTCTCATTATTATCAACATCACCATCATGATCACCAACATAACTATCAGATTATCATAAGTTTCCATAATTATCATTTTTACTATCATCATCATCAATATTATCCTCCTCCTTCTCCTCCCCCTCATCATCATTGTCCTTCTCCCCCTTACCAACATTATCATCACCATAACTATCGTAAAGATTATCTTAAATAGCCATCATCAGTATGATCATCATCATCATAATCATAATTATCATCACCAATAACAGAATTATCACCATCATGAACACCACCATCATCAAATTCAGTATTCTCATCATCAACATAACTATCAAATTAACAGACGTGCCCATCATCATCAAAGAGCCGCTATAGCACGGCGACCTGCACACTTGCCCACAAACCCAGCGATCCCGTGTTCAAATCCCCATCGGGGCGCATTTTTATGTCGAATTCACATGGGCTTCCAAGTTGTTCAAAATAGGTACCAAAAACAGCAATACAAGTATAGCCGGCTTGATATTGACTACATCATCCATCGACTACCAATTGGTCCAAATTAAGATGGGGTAGGACAACAGTCTCAATCCGCTTCTAGATGTTTAAAATGGCCCTTTACCATTTACCCTTTTACCGGCGTCATCATGTCCGACACGCGTGGGCGAGTATGCTTCTCCTCATCTTGCAAACTCCAACAATATATTTCTGACAAGTTGCCTTTGTGTCCGAGCCACTTTCAACACATTTTAATTAGTCCCTGCGACCACTTTATGTGTGTTTAGAATTCTTCCGCAAAACCATAATCCAACAGACTTTAAAGATTGTTTTGAGTGCAATTGTTCAGGATACACATTCCGTGCCATAATTGGTTTATGTAACACGCAACAATTCTTGTTTCTAACGTCTAGTGAGCAGAACGTATTTGCACACAATCTTCTTTATCTCTGACATTCAGAATTGGTCTTTACAAGTCTCAGACAGTTGTGTTTTATTTTCTATTATTTTTTTTTGGTGTTTTGCTTTGGCGCCAAAACGGCTCCTACTTCAGTGCGAACTCAAGGACTGAAACACTTCATAATGATGACGTTGATTTGGGTCAGACAGTTCCTCTCTAGCCACCAATGAACATAATTTAGAAGGCACTAAAACTTGCCACGCAACAATGGACAGGAAAAATTGAAAATGCCGGAACCAGGGTGAACTAAATTAGTTTGATAGAATATTACCAACCATGGCTATTTCCTCGTGAATACTTAAGTCAAAGTGAATTAATTCAACGGGGTGAATATGTCTACATCCTGGACAATTTACATTTCTCATTGTGCGCCGGAAAGACTCTTGCTCTTTCACTAGTTCTCTTGATTTATGTATTTTAACACTCAGTGTTTCGTTAAGTGATTTAGTGACAAACAAAAGGTAGGTTTGGATCAAACGTGGTACACAATCAAATGAACAAGTATTATAATGTAAAATTCAGTTCATTGAGCATTGGAATTGCGGAAGATACCACGAAACAAAACAAATAACATGATGACACTAGTATGACGATATATCTTCCGTTTGTCCAAATGGGATGTGATATTTGGCAATATATTATCCTTCGGCAGTGAATCAGTTAATATCATCGCCCCCCCCCCACCTTTCGTGTTAGTTGACCACTGCCTCTTCGTACAGAAGCTGTGCCTTTCATTACTGTTATCTCAAATGAACTGTGGCGTTTAATATAGCCAAACTATTGTCTGTTTCTGAGACATGACGCTAGTGGAGACAAATGAGTCATTATCATGGATCGAATCCCAACTACTGCTTGGAAGGCAAAAACACTACCAACTATGTGACGGTGTCACATTCTAAATTATACGTCACTAGCTCATAGGATGTGTGAGTGCTAATCAGTAGCCGCTAGTGTAGTAGATGTCAGTGAGAATTATATACACTAGAGGCTAGTCATTAGATCCAGATTAAACTATAAAATGAAGAGATTATGTCCGCTAGCAGTTTAGCATAGGATTTTAATGCGTCGTCTGCAAAAGTGAAGACGTATTGGTCTCACGGTATGGTTTATTCGTGTGTGAAATTAAGTGGTTTTGTTGCTGTGAGAAACCGAACACATTTTTTGGATATTAGAGACGTAGATTTGCGGGAAGAACTGTTGTTGTGATGTTATTTCGTTTTAGAGAGAAAGATATATTGTAGTCAATAACTGTAGAGGTGACTGTATTCGTACTTTGCCATGATTGTTAGGAAAGTGTTAGATCAGCAGGGGCAATGTGTCCCAGATCTTTTTTAACTGGGACTGCACTTAGAAAAAGATAAATGAAATATTCCCATTTGTCATTTAATGACGATAGATTACTGGTTTCACAACAGTGCTGCAAGGCAAGGTACAGCTTGCATATGACTGGCGATATTTCGACAGATGACAATCGCTATGATTAAGGGTCTAGAGGCTAGAGTGTTTATGTCTTCATTTATTTAATTCACCATGTGAGTTCTTGATAAAGGACTTTCAAGTTATACTATTCCAAGGCTTTCTCAAGGTGTAACCTTTCCACCACCAGTGTCTTTTCGTGCCCTCTCACTTCACTGGTATTTGTTTTGTTGTCTGAACAAGCTCCACGTGTGTGATTCTATCATACCAGTTTAGTCATTTTATGTACATGCGCTGAATAATGCATCCGTTTAGTTTATTAGTAACCATTTCAGTCATATATTAGCAGTGATTAAACGTTAGAGGTAATAATTCGAAATGTTATGCCAATGTTAATTTCTTTGATTTTCACAAATTTCCAAGTGCTATAAAAACAATAATGACTCTTATATTATTGTTTTAATATTCTGATCTTACTCCCATCTTTGTTATCATTGCTACCTAAATAGTTGCATAAATTCCGCCTTTTGAAGTAAGGTTTCAACAAGGAAGATCAAATTATTATTTTATTGGATCATTCTCATTGTCATTGCAATGTGTCTCATCAATTAAAAAAAAAAGCCAACGGACTAGAAATATGACTAGGAAGGAAATAGAAATAAGACCAACACTTACACAAGAACACGCATCTCAGTTATAACAAAAAAAGAATGTTGAAAGATGTAGAACACTGATGCATTTGCTGGGGAGAGGATCTGAGCACCTATGGACATGTCCGGAGTGCAATGAAGATGCCCCAACTGATAACTGATAACTAATTGAGAATTGTTAAAATTGTTTCCCCCCTAAATACTAAGCAGAGCGGACTTTTCATAGTCCACAAATATAATTTAAAGTAATGAGTTCCGTTCGATGCGTTCCACTATTATTATACGGATTGCGACTTTATTATTAGTGCAGGATATATTTCTGTCGGAAGTTTTCCTGTTCATTCCTTAATTATTTGTCTACGGTATCTCTTCAGAACGATCTTGCATGATATTTTACCAGAAATGTTATTCCTCTATCCTGTTCACACTCCTGCACGTCTCCTATCTTCGGCACCTTCACCAGATATCCCTCTCTCCGGTCTGTGGTATGTCTCCAGTCTCCCATATGCTGTTAAGTAATTTGTGCAATCATTCTTTTGATAGTCAAGATTAGTTTTAACGGCCTCTGCATGGATACCATCTAGACCAGCAGCTTGTTTATCATTCAAAAGTTTGTTCGCAGTTGATATCCAGCTTCACTTCTGTAGGGTCTTGTGCGATTGGGCTATTCAAGCGCTCCTTAAAATGTTCAATCGACCCGTTAAACCGATCTTTAATGTTCTTGAGAACTTTCCCATTTCAATGTTTCTGTATTAGTCCGTTTGATTTATTAATTATTTCTCCTATCTTCCTTGTGGTATTCTATAGGTCTTCTCGGTTTCCCTTCATTGTTGCTTCCTCTACCTCTCTCGTCATTATTCGTTTTCTGACTTCATTATAAGCTTCTGTATATTTTTTCTGCATTGCTGAGAGGTTTAACGCGCTTAAACTCTCTCTCTCTCTCCTGACGCTGGCCTAGTGGGTTCGTTCCTCACCCCTGTCAGCTGGACTTAAATGTTGGCCTCTACTTTAGACATCAACGGTAAACTTCTGAATGTATACTTTCCCAGTAAATTAGCCAATAGTAGCTGGGGTGGATTACACCGTCCTGCAAAATATATCAATCTCTTTTATATTTTTCCTCGACTACAATTTCGTAGCTTAGATTCTGTAATTATCTAAATCAACGTTGTTTGTTTTTTTCTGTCTTTATTTTTAAGGGATTCTGACGGTCATTATCATCAAGTGCCATGCCAGGTGGCGTAGACGTTCATGCCTCTCCCCATATCTCGATCTTTGTTGTTCTGGATCAACTTTGCTGCTGATATTCCTCCATACCACCGTTTCAGTCCATCCAGCATTATTTTTCATGAACTCCAATGCCTCTCTTCTCATCACAAGACCAAAGAAAGCTGTTTGTCTCTTTCTTATTGTTGTATATAATGTTCTAGTTTCATTAGCCTATTTCAGGCAATCGTTGTTTGTTACTCTGGTAATTCAAACAGTTCGTAACAGTCGTCTCATGAACCATATCTCTGTTATATATAGCACGTCAGCTTTACATTTAATGATATTGACTTATTGCATAAGTTACTTTTCGTTTGAAGTCACCACATATCAGATACCTGGTACCTGGGGTGTCCACTGAACCTTTCAACCAGTCCCAACTCTCTCTGCTTATGCAAGATTCCCCACTTACATATATATTTATCAGGTTCAAGCTGAATCAGCACCGATACCAGAGCCTGCTCATGTCTTCCCTGCCCGGTTGGGTTGATGTAACATGTATAGCCAGGGCACTTAAAAGAGTTTGTATTCAGTTCTTACAACATCAGGACATCAAAATATCGTAGACCAATTTCTCCAGTACAGGTCTTCGTTGCTTTGCACTACGACAATTCCAATACCCAACCCGTTCATTTTTGAGCCCCAAACGATCCGTTTTCCTTTTACCCCTTCTGGCTCAAGCCATCTTCTTCCTTTTCCTTCCTCCCTCTCCCCTACCTCTTCTCCTCCGCTTCATTCTCTCCCCGCTGGCTGTTGTCAAAGGTATCGAGCACAAAGCACGTACTCCGTTGCTTCGGCGATAATTCTTTGTATTATTCATAATTGGTTAGATATGAAGGCAGGATATAATCGGTCACCGTAGTAGAGCCTGCCTGCTAGGCAAGGGGCAGGGGATGACCCTCAGGAGTCCTAACGCCCAGTGCTGCCCCGCCCGCATACCAGACGTTCCACGTTCACGACCAGCTCGCCCGTGGCCATTCAGTCCTTGGCACGTTGGTCCACCTTAAACTTGGGGGTTTATAATCGGATCTCCTAGATTGGCCGCTGCAATAGCTAACGGGCCCAATCTACAAGGGGCAAGAGGTTCCAGCGCCTCATTCCTAGCGAACACAGTAGATACATGTGTACGGGGAACAAACCAATGTCATACAATATCTAGGAAATAGTACATACTACATAGTTAAAGTCACTACACAACGGAAAAAATAACTCTCGGAGGTAGATAGTTGAGCCCCAAACATTAACTTCATACATTGAGCTCCCAGCTATGTCTACCGTATTACTGAAACTGTGACTCCTGTCCTCACACAGAACATCTGATAGTTCTTGTTTCACAACCTTCATGTCTATGCTGTCATATGTCCACTTTTGTGAATGCTCTTGTATGGAGAGGTAAGGATTATTTGAAGACCAAGAGTGTGTTTCTTGACCTACACAGACTCCAGGTTGATCTATCTTGACACTTGATGGTAGTTTATTCTCCATCTTATGTCTACAGCAAGTCTGATCTCCCTTGTTGAAAGCTCACTTCAAGATGCAGATTTTACCTCTGAAGTCGTGGTGGGTTCGCCTGATGGTGAGGGGTACTATAGATTTGAAAGAGGAGTCTCAAATCCAGGAGGTCGCCATGTGTTGTAGTTTAGCTAAAGTATGTCAGTATACTTCAAACACTACAACTATCAGACCTTAGTTTAGAGTGTACTGTGGTAGAACTAAAGTATGCTAGTATACTTCAAACACTACAATGATGAGACCTTAGTTTAGAACAGTGTTTCCCAACGTGAGGCCCACGCCCCACAGGGGGGCAATTCGATTGTTGAGGGGGGCAATTCGAAAATGGAAGAAATTGGCTGGATATAACAAAACGGGGAGACCTGAGATTGAAGTTAACTAAATTGGAACCTGACATAAGATCTCTTTGCAGCAAGCATCAAGCGCAAGAATCTCAGTAAATTGAAATAATAAATAATTACTAATAATTAAATTAATATAGAAAAATCATTAATTAACATTATTTTGTACTTGAATTTCAGTTCTCCATTATGTTTTGAAAATTTACTTACTGTGTTTGCTCAATAATTTCCTAGTGATTTCTTCCTAAAGCCTATTATTCAATTTTCTTTAGAGAACATTTCAATTTTTAAATATTAAAAATATTGTATATGTTGGGGGGTGGGGCATAGCACAAAAAAAGGTTGGGAACCACTGGTTTAGAGTGTACTGTGGTAGAACTAAAGTATGCCAGTATACTTCAAACACTACAATGATGAGACCTTAGTTTAGAGTGTACTGTGGTAGAACTAAAGTATGCCAGTATACCTCAAACACTACAATGATGAGACCTTAGTTTAGAGTGTACTGTGGTAGAACTAAAGTATGCCAGTATACCTCAAACACTACAATGATGAGACCTTAGTTTAGAGTGTACTGTGGTAGAACTAAAGTATGCCAGTATACCTCAAACACTACAATGATGAGACCTTAGTTTAGAGTGTACTGTGGTAGAACTAAAGTATGCCAGTATACCTCAAACACTACAATGATGAGACCTTAGTTTAGAGTGTACTGTGGTAGAACTAAAGTATGCCAGTATACCTCAAACACTACAATGATGAGACCTTAGTTTAGAGTGTACTGTGGTAGAACTAAAGTATGCCAGTATACCTCAAACACTACAATGATGAGACCTTAGTTTAGAGTGTACTGTGGTAGAACTAAAGTATGCCAGTATACCTCAAACACTACAATGATGAGACCTTAGTTTAGAGTGTACTGTGGTAGAACTAAAGTATGCCAGTATACTTCAAACACTACAATGATGAGACCTTAGTTTAGAGTGTACTGTGGTAGAACTAAAGTATGCCAGTATACCTCAAACACTACAATGATGAGACCTTAGTTTAGAGTGTACTGTGGTAGAACTAAAGTATGCCAGTATACCTCAAACACTACAATGATGAGACCTTAGTTTAGAGTGTACTGTGGTAGAACTAAAGTATGCCAGTATACCTCAAACACTACAATGATGAGACCTTAGTTTAGAGTGTACTGTGGTAGAACTAAAGTATGCCAGTATACCTCAAACACTACAATGATGAGACCTTAGTTTAGAGTGTACTGTGGTAGAACTAAAGTATGCCAGTATACCTCAAACACTACAATGATGAGACCTTAGTTTAGAGTGTACTGTGGTAGAACTAAAGTATGCCAGTATACCTCAAACACTACAATGATGAGACCTTAGTTTAGAGTGTACTGTGGTAGAACTAAAGTATGCCAGTATACCTCAAACACTACAATGATGAGACCTTAGTTTAGAGTGTACTGTGGTAGAACTAAAGTATGCCAGTATACCTCAAACACTACAATGATGAGACCTTAGTTTAGAGTGTACTGTGGTAGAACTAAAGTATGCCAGTATACTTCAAACACTACAATGATGAGACCTTAGTTTAGAGTGTACTGTGGTATAACTAAAGTATGCCAGTATACATCAAACACTACAATGATGAGACCTTAGTTTAGAGTGTACTGTGGCATAACTAAAGTATGCCAGTATACTTCAAACACTACAATGATGAGACCTTAGTTTAGAGTGTACTGTGGTAGAACTAAAGTATGCCAGTATACCTCAAACACTACAATGATGAGACCTTAGTTTAGAGTGTACTGTGGTAGAACTAAAGTATGCCAGTATACCTCAAACACTACAATGATGAGACCTTAGTTTAGAGTGTACTGTGGTAGAACTAAAGTATGCCAGTATACTTCAAACACTACAATGATGAGACCTTAGTTTAGAGTGTACTGTGGTAGAACTAAAGTATGCCAGTATACCTCAAACACTACAATGATGAGACCTTAGTTTAGAGTGTACTGTGGTAGAACTAAAGTATGCCAGTATACCTCAAACACTACAATGATGAGACCTTAGTTTAGAGTGTACTGTGGTAGAACTAAAGTATGCCAGTATACTTCAAACACTACAATGATGAGACCTTAGTTTAGAGTGTACTGTGGTAGAACTAAAGTATGCCAGTATACCTCAAACACTACAATGATGAGACCTTAGTTTAGAGTGTACTGTGGTAGAACTAAAGTATGCCAGTATACCTCAAACACTACAATGATGAGACCTTAGTTTAGAGTGTACTGTGGTAGAACTAAAGTATGCCAGTATACCTCAAACACTACAATGATGAGACCTTAGTTTAGAGTGTACTGTGGTAGAACTAAAGTATGCCAGTATACCTCAAACACTACAATGATGAGACCTTAGTTTAGAGTGTACTGTGGTAGAACTAAAGTATGCCAGTATACCTCAAACACTACAATGATGAGACCTTAGTTTAGAGTGTACTGTGGTAGAACTAAAGTATGCCAGTATACCTCAAACACTACAATGATGAGACCTTAGTTTAGAGTGTACTGTGGTAGAACTAAAGTATGCCAGTATACCTCAAACACTACAATGATGAGACCTTAGTTTAGAGTGTACTGTGGTAGAACTAAAGTATGCCAGTATACTTCAAACACTACAATGATGAGACCTTAGTTTAGAGTGTACTGTGGTATAACTAAAGTATGCCAGTATACATCAAACACTACAATTCTGAGACCTTAGTTTAGAGTGTACTGTGGCATAACTAAAGTATGCCAGTATACTTCAAACACTACAATGATGAGACCTTAGTTTAGAGTGTACTGTGGTAGAACTAAAGTATGCCAGTATACCTCAAACACTACAATGATGAGACCTTAGTTTAGAGTGTACTGTGGTAGAACTAAAGTATGCCAGTATACCTCAAACACTACAATGATGAGACCTTAGTTTAGAGTGTACTGTGGTAGAACTAAAGTATGCCAGTATACCTCAAACACTACAATGATGAGACCTTAGTTTAGAGTGTACTGTGGTAGAACTAAAGTATGCCAGTATACCTCAAACACTACAATGATGAGACCTTAGTTTAGAGTGTACTGTGGTAGAACTAAAGTATGCCAGTATACCTCAAACACTACAATGATGAGACCTTAGTTTAGAGTGTACTGTGGTAGAACTAAAGTATGCCAGTATACTTCAAACACTACAATGATGAGACCTTAGTTTAGAGTGTACTGTGGTATAACTAAAGTATGCCAGTATACATCAAACACTACAATGATGAGACCTTAGTTTAGAGTGTACTATGGCATAACTAAAGTATGCCAGTATACTTCAAACACTACAATGATGAGACCTTAGTTTAGAGTGTACTGTGGTAGAACTAAAGTATGCCAGTATACCTCAAACACTACAATGATGAGACTTTAGTTTAGAGTGTACTGTGGCATAACTAAAGTATGCCAGTATACTTCAAACATTACAATGATGAGAACTTAGTTTAGAGTGTACTGTGGTAGAACTAAAGTATGCCAGTATACCTCAAACACTACAATGATGAGACCTTAGTTTAGAGTGTTCTGTGGCATAACTAAAGTATACCAGTATACTTCAAACACTACAATGATGAGACCTTAGTTTAGAGTGTACTGTGGTAGAACTAAAGTATGCCAGTATACCTCAAACACTACAATGATGAGACCTTAGTTTAGAGTGTACTGTGGCATAACTAAAGTATGCCAGTATACTTCAAACACTACAATGATGAGACCTTAGTTTAGAGTGTACTGTGGTAGAACTAAAGTATGCCAGTATACCTCAAACACTACAATGATGAGACCTTAGTTTAGAGTGTACTGTGGCATACCTAAAGTATGCCAGTATACTTCAAACACTACAATGATGAGACCTTAGTTTAGAGTGTACTGTGATAGAACTAAAGTATGCCAGTATACCTCAAACACTACAATGATGAGACCTTAGTTTAGACTGTACTGTGGTAGAACTAAAGTATGCCAGTATACTTCAAACACTACAATGATGAGACCTTAGTTTAGAGTGTACTGTGATAGAACTAAAGTATGCCAGTATACTCCAAACACTACAATGATGAGACCTTAGTTTAGACTGTACTATGGTAGAACTAAAGTATGCCATTATACTTCAAACACTGTGGTAGAACTAAAGTATGCCAGTATACCTCAAACACTACAATGATGAGACCTTAGTTTAGAGTGTACTGTGGCATAACTAAAGTATGCCAGTATACTTCAAACACTACAATGATGAGACCTTAGTTTAGAGTGTACTGTGGTAGAACTAAAGTATGCCAGTATACTTCAAACACTGTGGTAGAACTAAAGTATGCCAGTATACTTCAAACACTACAATGATGAGACCTTAGTTTAGAGTGTACTGTGATAGAACTAAAGTATGTCAGTATACTTCAAACACTACAATGATGAGACCTTAGTTTAGAGTGTACTGTGATAGAACTAAAGTATGCCAGTATACTTCAAACACTACAATGACGAGACCTTAGTTTAGAGTGTACTGTGGTAGAACTAATGTATGCCAGTATACTTCAAACATTACAATGATGAGACCTTAGTTTAGAATGTACTGTGGTAGAACTAAAGTATGCCAGTATACTTCAAACACTACAATGTGATACCTCAGTTTAGAGTGTGGTGACTTCAATGCTCGCGCCACGGAATGGGACAGGTCGGGAGAGAACAGACAGGGTACTGCTTTTGCTGAGGCACTGCTTGAGACGGATGTTGTCTGTCTAAATGACGGGACACCCACTAGGCTAGCAATGAGACCGGGGGACCATGACACGGCCATCGACCTGACGCTCGTATCCCAAGAGGCAGCATCAGATATAAAATGGAGCGTCCTTGGAGACCATGGAAGTGACCACCTCCCCTGTTCTGTGCTAATACCTAAGTCTAGCACAGTTAGGGCTATAAGAGCACGAAGGGCATTCAGTTATGATCGCGACTACTCTTCGCTCTTGAGGCGCTTTAGATCACAGGGAAGATCTAAACCAACAAGAAGAATCTTCATCCAACCACCATGGTGAACACCAGAGGTGGAGAATTTGTGGAGGGAAAAGAGGGCGGCCATAAGGAATTGGCAGAGGGTGCGGAGAGCAACCAATTCAGTTGACACAGAATTGGAAGAGGCTGAAAGATATAAAAAAAGGTAAAGGTGCAGGATTTTATACTCCAGGCAGCAGAGACAAAGATGATTAATTGGGAACAGTTTATCAATGAAGTCGGTGGGGATGTGACATTGGGTAAATTCTGGAGGCTGCACCGGCTGATCAAGAGACAGGCGATGCCTGGTACACATGGTACCGTTTATGATGATAACAACCGACCTATGACAACTGACAAGGGCAAATGGGAGGCTTTTCTTGCGCGATTTTTAAAACAAAAGGATCAGCAAGATAGAACTATTAGAGATAACGTCAGAGAAGCCATGTCAATGTGTCACTAGGAAGGAGGACTGTGAGATTAAAGTGGAGGATATTAGACGGGTACTGAAGCGGGCTAAAGACACAGCGCCAGGTCCGGGTGGGGTGAGGTACTCCCATATGAGGAACATAAATGATGGGAACTTGGAAGAGATGGCTCTTTGTTTCAACCTTAGCATCAATACAGCGGAAATACCCCACGATTGGTGCATAGCTACCTGGTCCCACTCCCAAAGCCAGGTAAGGATCACTCCAGACTCAATGGGCACCGAATCAGAACCCTGCAAAACATGTATGGCAAATTTCTCGAAAAGATAGTAGCACGCAGGCTCCAGCGACATTTGGAAAGCCGTAATCTCCTTCCCCAAGGACTCGGGAGTTACCGGTCTGGGAAGGACACCTGGGCCAATGCTGCAACTTTTGCATTTGATTTCTGCGAGGGCTTCCAGGATAAACATGAGACAGTGGTGGTAGCTATTGACCTGGAGGATGCGTATACCATGGTCAGGTATGATCGGTTGATACACACACTGTTGGACATGGAAGTCTGCTCTTGCCTTGTTAGATGGGTTGCGGCAGTCCTTTATGAGCGTACGGTTGCATTGCGCATGGGTTCCTGGACTTCTGACCCCTATACTATTACACCCGGCTTGCCGCAGGGATCTGCCTTGTCCCCAGTGCTCTTTAATGTCTACACTAGCAAAATCGCAGCTATTGAGACACCAGGTGTAGGTAGAATCTTGACATTTGCAGATGATGTGCTGGTGTACAGACAGGGCAGAGACAGAGCCAGTTTGGCGAAAGACTTATATGTGGCAGTAAACAGGGTGGCAGAGTGGTGCAGGGACGCAGTGGCCATTATACACCCAGAAAAGCCAACGGTTGTGTGGTATTCCGTGGATAACCGGATCGTCAAGGCAGATGTCTCAAGTATTATGTTGAATGGATGTCCTCTTAGTCGAGAGAGTAAATTGAAGTACTTGGATATGACCTTTGACAGGTGGTTGTCTTTTAAGGAGCATGTGTAGGCTTTGGTGGTGAAGGCTGGTAGGGGACTTAATGCATTGAGGGCTATGGCAGCAACCGGGGTAGATCAGAGGATGCTGTACAGGTTCTTTCAGCAGTTAATAATTTCTGTCATTGAGTATGATATGGGGCTGCTGACAGTATCAAAGAGCCAGCTTGAAAGGTTGAAGCGCATACAGAATGCTGCCATGCGGTTAATACTGGGGTGCACAAATAACACACCAGTTATATGCATGAGGCATATCCTGACGCTACCAACAATGACGGATAGGCATAGAGACCTTCAGGCCAAATGATACCTGAGAGTTGCCGCAGACAGGGATCACCCGCTGCATGCAGCAATGGATATGGTCAAGGGTCATAGACTAAGACGAGGCAGGTCCTGGATAGCACAGACAGAACTTTCTATACGTCAGGTGTGTGATCTAGAGACCATTAATCGTGAAAGAGAGTGGGTTGAAGCTCCGGAAGACACGACGGTCTGGCACAATGTAATAATACACTGGGTCGTGAGAGCAGAGAATAGGTAGCGGGCCGCATAGAGTTTGAAGTGCAACAGCTGATCCAGAGCAACACACATCAAGGTGACATAGTCATCTACACAGATGGGTCAGTGGTGAGAAACAGACCTACTGGCTGGGGCTTTATTGCAAAGGCTAATGGACAAGTCTTGAAAAAGGAGAGTCTGGCATATGAGACTACGACCTCCAGCATGAGAATGGAGGTGGAGACAGTAACATCAGCATTACGGTGGCTAGAGGAGACTACTGCAGCACACGTTGTATTCATTACGGATTCAAATAGTATGCTTAGTAAGGTGCAGAAAGGAATGTTTCGTGTGGAATGGCTCTAGTCACTTCAGAGATCACAGATTGTGAGAGTTGTATGGATATCTTGCCCTGGCCATGCTGGGGTACGGGGAATGAACAGGCTGATTGGCTAGCAGGGAATGCACCTCTTGGTGGTAGTTTGCCTATGGACAAGAGGGAGGTGGTCGTGCGCTTGTGGGACCAGGTGGAGAAGGCGGAGGAACAGATTGAGAACCCATATGTGGAAATAATGAGATTGCTGGGGATCGGCAGGGGTTCTGAAAGAATCTTAAAACTGAGAGGGAAGACCAGGAGAACTTTTAATCAGATAGCGGTGGGAACGATTAGTAGTATGACTCTTCGCTGGCTGTTGAACGAGGGGACGGTAGCACGTATGGGAATGTCCTGAGTGCAGTGATGTCGGTTCTTAACGCAACTCAAATTTTGCATTTTCTGACGGTATTCATGCGTTATGCTTTCGCTCGGGTTTTTACAAACATGAATATATATATGATTCACTCCGACTGCTTTTAGTTGTCAGGAGTTGTCCATACTGACATGTACATGCTAGGGAGTAAATAGAAGACCCATCAATAGAAAATCTAGTAGCAACAATAATAGTCAATACAAGATTGCTACAGCATTGTGAAGTTGCGAACATAGTATTAGTTAATTAGTTAGTAGGCTTGTTAGTTAATTAGTTACTTAGTGGTATTGTTGGATAGTAGTTTAGTTAATTACTTAGTAGGTTAGTTAGTAAGTAGTTAGTAGATTAGTCGGCTAGTTACTAGGTAAGTTAGGTAGCTAGTTTGTTAATTAGGTTAGTTAGCAGGTTAGTTAGTAGGTTAGTTAGTTGGTCAGTAGGTAGTTAGCTGGTTAGTTAGTTAGTTAGTATGTTAGTTAGTTAATTAGTTGGTTAATTAGTTAATTAATTAATTAGTTAGTTAGTTAGTTAGTTAGTTAGTTAGTTAGTTAGTTAGTTAGTTAGTTAGTTTGTTTGTTGATTTGTTGGTTTGTTCGTTGAGTTTCCAACTTCACCGCAACTGGTCACACCATAATTTCTCCGTTCATGTGCCAGCTAAAATCACACAAATTTCTGCTCACTGTCAAGTTTGAAGTGAAACAGACAGAAGTCTCGACAAAACCAACAGAACGCACACGCATGGGAACACTGTTGCGTGTATGATCAATACATATTGCTTCAGATGAGCGACAAGAGACTAGGAAAGGGGAGAGAGACTGAGAGGGACAGACAGAGAGATAGAAAAAGAGACATAGAGAGACAGAGAGACATACAGAGAAACAGAGATAGGGACAGAAAGAAATAGAGAGATACAGATAAAGATAAAATGAGAAGCAAAGAGAGACAGACAGAGAGAAAGAGAGAGACACAAAGAGACATACAGAGACACAGAGGGAGGCACACTCACAGACATATAAACAGAGAGAGAGGCAGAGACACACACACACGCAGAGAGAGAGAGAGAGAGAGAGAGAGAGAGAGAGAGAGTGAGAGAGAGACAGACAGATAGACAGATAGACAGAGACAGACACGCGACACAGTTCTTAGATAACCAGTATATACAGCCATATGTTCAAACGGATTCTATGAACAAGTCAATAGTTCTTTTTCTAACTTAGAAGGACGTTAAGATTGCATAATATATCCTTAGTATTATAAAATGCAATGTTTATCTATTTGATACATTTTTCATCTAGTGTTATTCATGTGTCTAGATACATACATAGTTGTACGTTGGCATATTTACATAATTGCACATTTAAATACGATCAATGTCTATATTACCATTAATTTTGTCTTCCTGTTTTTTAAGCGGATGCCATTTTGTCGCAATTTTCTACAAAGTGTTCAATCATGTCTGTAGTTCTTTGTGAATTATTTCTATCTAGACCGTATTTTAAATAACTAGGCGGCATTTATAACATTATATCGAAGATGAACAACTGATATTACGGACAAAATAGGGCAAGCATAAGCTGCATCTCCGAAAAATGAAATGTATCTTATGCAATAAATCACTATCACTGAATGAAAGAAAGAGAGTGCTGAAATGCTAAGAGTATATCGAGCCTCTTTTGTTGTATGGCAGTTAATCATATAGAATTTAAATAAACAAATTAGGAAGAACTTGAAAGCAACATAGATATGCTTCCTGAGACGAATGTTTCGAATTCCCTGGACTGACATAGTAACTAACAGCGATTTTCTGAAAGAGGCTAATTAAACAAGAAACTAATGGAAATAAAGAAAAACAAAAGTAGACAATATAAACATGTGGCCAAACAAGAGAAAACACGAAACAGGACAATGTGAGACAAGGCAAGATAAGACCAAGACAAGAGAAGATAACCTCAAGACAAAACAAGACAAACACACGATTAGACAGTAGTAGAAAGTCAGACAAGACAAGACGAAAAAGATCAGACAGGACAGGAACTATGATATATACCAACGAGATAATGACTAGAACGAAGCAAAATAAGCA
Source organism: Cepaea nemoralis (assembly GCA_014155875.1). Classification (NCBI taxonomy): domain Eukaryota; kingdom Metazoa; phylum Mollusca; class Gastropoda; order Stylommatophora; family Helicidae; genus Cepaea; species Cepaea nemoralis. The sequence continues at coordinate 685,916 of JACEFZ010022168.1, forward strand.
CATAACAAGTGATTAGATAAAAAAAAAAGAAACAACAATCATAGAACATTATTCCATGTAGTATAGATAAACCACAAGCATTTAGAAACAACCAAAGGTAAGTAGAGTGTCGAGTTTTAGTAGCAGTCGATGCACTCGATTACCAACAAGGAACCACGAGTTCAACCATCAGTAACGGGGTCACAACTTCATCCTTATGTAAAGTGTGAGCAGAAATACTTTGGGAAGGCTGCTGCGTCGAGAGACTCAACACAAATGAGAATGTCCAATGTAGGGTGACGTAGTTCGACATAACATAACATAACTGAGAGTTATGTGGTCAGAATGAGCTATAGTAATAGCTAGCGGTGATAGGAATGAGTAACGGTCAACAGAATGAGTTAAAGTAATTGATGTTGTCAACAAAATGAGTCAAAGTAATTGATGTTGACAAAACAAAAGAAATGAGTACAAGGAACTTGATGTTGTCAAAAAAAAAAATGAATACAAGCAATTGATGTGTCAACAAAACGAGTCAATGTCATTGCTATTGTCAACGGGACTGAGTGAAAGTCATTGATGACCGTAACAGAATGAGTCAAAGTCATTGCTATTGTCTTTAGAAAAGAGTTATTGTAATGTAAAGTCGAAGATTAGAATGACTTAAAAGGTAAAGCTCATTCGTCGATAGAATGAGTTAAGAAAAAGCTGTTGTGTTTAGAATGAGTTAAGTAAAAACTGTCGTCGTTAGAATGAGATAAAGTAATAGCAGTCATGGTCAGAAGACGTCTACGTGTTATTTGAACCAGCATAACTCATCCGGGTCGTCGCAGTCGCCTGGAGCTACGGAGTCCGTACTCTATGTGATGCTGTCGGCAGGCCGCCCTGCGGAAACAGACTGAGCCATATGTAATAAAACCTGGTGCAATGAAGTCGACCCTCTTATCGTGTTTTATCTAGCATAGTCTGAATCTTGACTTTCATCTTGAATCTTGACCACCAAAGCCTGCATTGATCGTCTTCAAAATGACAAACATATAGGAAGATATAAAAAAAAGAAAAAAAAAAGAAGAAGCGAGTAGCCGAATCAAAGATGAAATGTCGAAGTTGAGCGACTCTAATGAACCGGATTAGTTAGACTCAGCTGTCGTCTGACAAATCCGTGCTGGATTGTATAGTCGGATGACAAATTTAAGCCGAGACCTAAATGCGAAACGCCGTACTCCTGTTCAATTAATGCTAATTCTTTGGGCACACTGAATGTCACTCTTTGCTATTGATCGATACAGACGTTTCTGCATTACAACAACAAACAGTCCCAGTATAAATCCGACGTTACCTTAGTCACCGGTAGAAAGACGTCAGCCTGAAAGATCTGGTGTGCTGATCCAATGTTAAATTATTCTTTGGATTTGTTTCTCGTGTTCTTATTTTTGGTCTTCATGCTGCCCTGGTTTTTCTTGCCGTTTTCATCTTTGTTAATTTTATTCTTATCCTCGTTTGCTTAAGTTCTTGATATTTTCATTGATCTTGTTCGTTAGGATTTATTTCTTGTTTTCTTGTGTTTGATCTTGTTTTCTTGTTTTTGCTTTTCTTTGTCTGTTGTTGTTGTTGTTGTTGTTGTTGTTGTTGTTGTTGTTGTTGTTGTTGTTGCTGTTGTTCTTCTTCTTCTTCTTCTTCTTCTTCTTCTTCTTCTTCTTCTTCTTCTTCCACATCCTCCGCCTCCTCTGCCTCCTCTGCCTCTACTCCCCCTTCTTCGTCTCTTCTTCTTCTTCTTCTTCTTCTTCTTCTTCTTCTTCTTCTTCTTCTTCTTCTTCTTCTTCTTCTTCTTCTTCTTCTTCTTCTTCTTCTTCTTCTTCTTCTTCTTCTTCTTCTTATTATTATTATTATTATTATTATTATTATTATTATTATTATATTACAGAAATGTCTGTTCCTGATTCTTCTTCTTCTTCTTCTTCTTCTTCTTCTTCTTCTTCTTCTTCTTCTTCTTCTTCTTCTTCTTCTTCTTCTTCTTCTTCTTCTTCTTCTTCTTCTTCTTCTTCTTCTTCTTCTTCTTCTTCTTCTTCTTCTTCTTCTTCTTCTTATTATTATTATTACTACGAAAGGAGACGAAGCCTTGCTACAAACCTTTGAGAACAAAGTTTTAAGACGCATCTTTAGATCCATTAGGGATACACAAAGTGGAGAGTGGAAAAGAAGAAGTAACAAAGACATTTATGATCTGTTTAAGTCCCCGCTAATCACTGGTATCATGAAGGCTAATAGACTACAATGGCTGGGGCGTATAGAAAGAATGGAAGATAATAGGGAAACAAAACTCGCTTACACTCAGGAAATAAATGACCGTAGACCCAGAGGTAGACCAAGAAGACGGTGGAGAGATAATATATATACAGACCTACAAGCACTTGGAATCAACGACTGGCAAGAGAAGGTCAACCAGAGAGACGAATGGAGACGGATTGTATCTGCAGCAAAGAACCTCAATGGCTCGGAACGCTGAAGAAGATTATTATTATTATTATTATTATTATTATTATTATTATTATTATTATTATTATTATTATTATTATTAAGGAAATACAAATACACAATAATTTTCATCATGACATGCTGGCGTGATAGGAAATGAGCAGATGGATAGATTGGTCGGGTATGCACCGACCGAGTGGTGGGGTATTGGTGCATAACAAGGCAGTCGTGATCGGGCTCCTTTATGCTCGAATGTATAATGCTGCAGAACAGATAGATCACCACGGCCTGGAGAGAATGGCGCTGCAAGGAGTGACCAGAGGAGCTGGCCGACACTCAGGACTCACAGACCAAACGGACATATAAGCAGACTTCTACTGGTACCATTATTATTGAAGCTCTTCGCTGGCTGTTGAAGAAGATGACGTAGCAAGCATGGAATATCCCGAGTGCTGTGGTGTTCTTAACTCACTCAAATCAACTCGACTCTTTAATCACTGCATTGCTATGGCCAGTCTAAGTGTGACATCTTTTGAATAGTTCCCATTGTTGCTTAGCGTGGAGCCAAGATATTCAAAGTGTGTTGCATTTTTCAATATCTTCATTGTTGATTGCGACTTTTGACTGACTGTTCGGCTTGTTCGTGGACATAATGATGTTTTTTTTTTTTTTTTTTGGAAAACGGGTGGGGGGTTCAATACAAATATGTTTCTAGCATCATATGCTCAATAAGTCTTGTAAAAGAGCCGTTTATATGCTTAGCTTACTTCTTGACAGAGATGGTTCGCTCTTCAAATCCCTTAGAACTGTTTGAGACGAGGTCCATGTAATCTGCGTATGTGATTTATAGAACTGGATCGTCACCAATTATGAATGGGTCAAAACTGTCTCTGCTCTCGTAATTTCTGAAATTCCTTAGATTTTAGGCAAAGATCTTGAACATAGATTCTCAGTAATGGTGAGAAAAAGCAATTCTGCCTTTCCTCACTTTGTCACTCAAACAATAATTAAAGGTTTTATCGACTGCTCTGGCAGCATCTGGTTGCTGTTCAAGAAACAATAATGCAATTAAGTAGGGCAAATGTTCTGGAAACCCCACATCTCTCATAATGTTCTACATTGTTGTATTATGAAAGTTATCCACGGCCTTACCCTCTGAATCAAGTATGCAGTGATCTTTTTGTGTTTCTGAAAACTCTCCTGTTCTTATGATTGTAGATATGGTCCCTTGCTTCTCTGCCCTGTATAAAACTGACTGTTGTAGATATTTTCCTTTGTTTTTCTGTCTTGTCTAAAACTGTCTGTTGTAGATATTTTCCTTTGTTTCTCTGCCTTGTCTCAAACTGTCTGTTGTAGTTATGGTCCCATGTTTCTCTGCCTTGTCTAAAATTGTCTGCTGTAGATATGGCCCCTTGCTCCCTGCCTTGTCTAAAACTGTCTGTTGTAGATATGATCCTTTGTTTATCTGTCCTGTCTAAAGCTATCTTTTGTAGATATAGTCCATGTTTTCTCTGCCCTGTCTAAAACTGTCTGTTGTCTATATGATCCCTTGTTCCCTGCCTTGTCTAAAACTGTTCTGCTTGCAATTCCATGTCCAACTTACTTAAACTCTCCGCTTGACTATTCGCAGGGGTTTTCTAGCGTGACTTTTAAATGCTGTAGTACGATAGATGGTGCTCAGTTTTATATTTACTTTGTTTCGGAGAAGAGTACAGTTGTTCTCATCCATGTTATGGGTCAAACATCGCTGTTATGGCTCTTCATAAAAAATCCATGATAAATACGGACACTTTGTTTTGTATGTGGTCCATACACGTGCTACTACTTCTAGTGCACTTCTCTGATTTTTGCGTGTGGGCCAGCTTTCCCTATTACCAGTGTCAAAATTAAAGGACGAGAAGTCAACATATTAATCTAACTGACCGATTTAGGGATTGAACCCAGCTACATCAACATCAGCACACCAGAACATCTCGGCCATGCTGGCCTGTGTAAGAACTCTTGACTTCACCTATTTGGAGTATTTCTGGTGGTAAGTCGTAAGTCATTTTTCAGACTTTGTATTGCTGAATCGTAACTTCCTCTAATAAAGGTTCGGGTTCTGTCTCTTTCCGTTCATGTAGAATATCTGGTTTCGTAGCCAACTGTTAAAACATTTTTTCGGTTAAGTACGTTAGCCGTTGTTTATGCAATACATGCATTTCAAAGACAAACATCTGTGACGAGGTGACGTCTAGATGAGTACATCTCGCTTACTACGGTCCCCCCACTGATGTACAAATTACATTCTCAACAAATTATAGTGTCACAATGGCAAATAATAACGTTATGCGATGGCCTGAGGTAAAGATACTCAGCCGTACTAAGGACGACATTTATTTCCACGACATATAGTGAAGTGACGTCATATTTTGCTCTACGTCGTCTTCGACCCTTATAAAGTATATATATCTATTTTATATCTATATTTATATCTATAAAGTCAAATTGACCGAGCACATAGTTTTAATTTCAACGATACGCTATGGGTAATACTGTACCGGAAGTCGAAGCGAACGGCTTCCGCCCGTTTTAAAACAGACAAAGCTTTGGTGAATAACAGACGTATTCACCACTTGAAACTGCCTTATCACATCTCATCCGTGCTTGATGATCTTTTAGGGGCTCAAATTTATAGTCAGACTGGGAGTGAGTGAATTAAACAATAGATAAGAGTTAGAGGATACGATGAGGTGCGGCATTATTTTCCTATATTGGGAAAACTCAGGATTTCTCTCGATTACGTGTACCTAGAGGATATATTATGCGCTACAACAGTGGTTCTCAACCTTTTTTGGCCCGTGCCCTCCTTCACCATATTTTCAGAACGTCATTCCTCCCCCTCCCTTTTCGTATTTCCTACCTAAAAACCCCCACCCCTGCCCCTACACAGTATATGTAATAATGGAAGCTAAATTTAATAGCACATACTAAAACAAGTCTAGACGTCCACATAAAACGTTATTTTTGGGTCTACTTACTTTATAAAATGAATTTTAGAAAGGTGAGACGTACAGAACGGTAAAGTATGAAGGGAAAAACAATATCAAGTAATCGGTTCTTGTATTAACGCGATCTTGAAATAATCTTAATTCCTCCCCTGGAAACCCTAAAATTCCCCCGGGGGAGGGGGGAGGGAGAGGGGGGAATTCTCCACTGGTTGAGAACCACTGCGCTAAAACATCTGTTAAATCAAATGCGCTATCTCGTAACACCAAGATCACAATATACAAAACACTGATTAGACCAGTTGTGCTGTATGGCTCTGAAACCTGGAGCACAACTAAAAGAGACGAAGCCTTGTTACAAACCGTTGAGAACAAAGTCTTAAGAAGCATCTTTGGGCCCTTTAGGGATACACAAAGTGGAGAGTGGAAAAGAAGAAGCAACAAAGACATTTATGATCTGTTTAAACCCCCGCTAATCACTGGTATCATGAAGGCTAATATACTGCAATGGCTGGGGCATATAGAAATAATGGAAGATAATAGGGAAACAAAACTCGCTTACACTCAGGAAATAAATGACCGTAGACCCCGAGGTAGACCAAGAAGACGGTGGAGAGATAATATACATACAGACCTACAAGCACTTGGAATCAGCGACTGGCAAGAGATTGATTGATTGATTGATTGATTTAGGAACCGACATCACAGCATTCGGGGCATTCCCATAAACGTTCCATCCCAAACCTCAGCAGCCAGCGAAGAGTTCCAACACCAATAGTACCAGTAGCAATCTGATTATATGTCTGTCTCGCCTTTCCTCTGAGCGTCGAGAGTAGGCCAGATCACCTCGTCACTCCTCGCTGCCTCATTTTTGCCAGACCATGGTAATCCATTTGCTCCTCCGATGTGTACACGTGCTCCCACAAGGCGGCAACCACGTCTGCCTTGTCATGTATCAATACTACATCAAGTTCTCTGCAGAGCCAGCCAATCTGTCCGTATGTTCATTTCCCAGCACACCGGCATGCCCGGGAGAAAAGATCCAGGCGATGCTTGTCACCCGTGACCTCCGAAGCGAAGCAAGCCACTCCGCACGAAGCCTGCCCGTCCTCACCCTCGTCAGCATGCTTTCTGAGTCAGTTACAATCACGCTGTGTGTGTCGTATTCTTCATCCAGCGGAGAGCCGCAGTAACTGCCTCCACCTCCATTCTTAAGCTGGATGTTGTGGTATCATATGCCAGGCTCTCCTGCCCCAAACATCGACCATTAGCTTTAGCTATGAACCCCCAGCCACTTCTCTCACCTCTTGACACCGAACCATCTGTGTAGATAATCACATCACCAGGGCGAGCATTATCCTGAATTAGTTGCTATATTTCCACTTCCGTGGCCCCTGCTGGCCACTCCCTGCACTCCGGCTCATCATTGGCACCTTGCCGTCTTGACAGACGATAGTTTGTGCTTTAAAAAGGCATAATAACTTTTAACTATGGCGGTAGCGAGTGTGACTGATAAGGCCAATTTGCGCTGTAAATGTCCGTTCACAGTGGGTGCATGTGAACACGTGGTCATTTCCACCATCATGCACCATCTTACGTCTCAAACGCTTGGTGTGTGACTTTTCTGCAATAATTTTCTCCTTTGACTTTATTCCATTTCTGATATTTGCCCTCCATGCAACACGTTCAGCGGCGACTTGCTCCCAATGTGCATTATCAATGCCTGTATCAATCATGTCCCGCTTACACACATCTTTGTATCGTAGTAGAGGCCGACCCTGAGATCTCTTACCCATCTGTAATTCACCAAAAAAGATATCCTTTGGTATTCTACCATCATCCATCCTCCTAAGATGTCCTATCCATCTAAGTCTACGAAGACTGAGCATGGAATAAACTGTCACACAACCTGATCTTTCCAATACTTCAGTATTTGTGATTTTGTCTTGCCACTTAATACCAAGAATTCTTCGCAGACACCGCATATGAAAGCTGTTTAAATTGTTCTCTTGGTGTGAGTAAGTTGTCCAGGTTTCACTGCCATAGAGAAGAGTACTAAGGACACAGGCTTGATAGACAAGGACTTTTGTTTTGGCAGTAAGCTTCCTGTTCTCCCAGACTCTTTTTCTTAACCTGTTCATTGTTGTTGCTGCCTTACCAATCCGGATGTTGATTTCCTGATCTAGGGATAATTTGCTATTTACCACTGATCCTAGATATGTAAAATGGTCTACTATCTCTAGTTCGGTGTCGTCAATAAAGATTGATGGTACCTCATGTGCACCTTGTGACATAATCTGTGTCTTCTTTTTGCTAATTGTTAAACCAAATTCAGAACAAGCATTGGAGAATGCAGATAGTAGACATTGCAATTCTTCCTCAGAGTGGGTCGTAACTGCAGCATCATCTGCAAAAAGCAACTCTCTGATCAGTACCCTCCTAATTTTGGTCTTAGCCTTCAATCTCTGAGCATTGTAGAGGCCGCCATCTGAGCGTGAGTGAATGTATATACCACCATCCTGATCACGAAATGCATATTTCAGTAGAAGTGAAAAGTATATTCCAAAGAGGGTGGGAGCTAGTACACAACCTTGCTTAACTCCACTCTTGATTTCAAATTCTTCAGAAGTTGCACCATCAAACTTGATTATACCCTTCATGCCTGTGTGGAACGATTCCACAATGGACAGAAGAGTTTGTGGGCAGCCAATCTTCTTTAGTGCCTTGAACAGACCCTCACGACTGACCAAATCAAATGCCTTTGTGAGGTCTATGAAGGCAATAAACAGTGGTTGATTCTGTTCACGGCATTTTTCTTGCATTTGTCGCAATGAGAATATCATATCAGTGGTAGACCGGTTCTGTCGAAAGCCACACTGTGATTCGGGGTAGACTTGATCTCCTAGGACTTGAAGTCTGCGCAGAACAATTCTGGCAAATACTTTTCCAACAATACACAGAAGTGAGATACCCCTATAGTTGTTGCAGTCGCTCCGATCGCCCTTGTTCTTGTACAGTGTTATGATGCTTGAATCTTTGAAATCCTGTGGGACTTGTCCTTCACGCCAGCATAGCTCTATTAGCTGGTGGATCTGTATAGTGAGTGTGTCTTGCCCACTCCTGATAACCTCTATTGGAATCCCATCCTTACCTGGAGCCTTGCCAGATGCAAGTTCATTTATAGCACACTTAACTTCTGTTATGGTGGGAAGTGTGTCCAGGTGGTCAAGAGTTGGTAGAGCCTCTATGGCGTTGAGGGCATCATCCGCTAGTTTGGTCTCACTTGAGTAAAGCTCCAAATAGTGCTCTACCCATCTGTCCATCTGCTGTTTCTTATCAGTGATGACTTCTCCAGTCAAGGTTTTCAATGGTGCACTTCTTTTGATCACTGGACCACAAGCTTTCTTTATTCCTTCATACATGCTTCTTATGTCTCCCTTATCACTTGCGATTTGAATGGACTCACATAACTTGATCCAATAATCATTTGCACACTGCCTGGCAGCCTTTTGCACATCCTTCCTAGCTTGCCTTAGCTCACTCAGAGTGTTACGCGTTGGTCTTTCCTTGTTTCTTAAGAGAGCTTTCTTCTTCTTATCAATCAGGGGCTGCAGAGTCTCGCTGTTGGCCGCAAACCAGTCCTGCCTCTTATGATCCACAGTGCCGTAAACCCCTACGGCAGTTTTATAAAGAGTTTCCTTAATTTGACCCCACTTTTCATTTACTGTACAATTTTCTGGTGTATCAGTGAAAGCATCTTCAAGTTGCTGTTGAAACTGAAAGCACTTTTCAGGATCATGAGTGTTAATAATATTAATCCTGTGGCTAGATTTGTGTTTAGCTGTGTAGATTCTCTTTGGTCTCAGTCTAACCCTTGCAACAACCAAAGAATGATCCGTATCACAGTCAGCACTGTGGTAACTACGAGTCAATGATATATGGTTCAGATGTTGTCTCCGTGTGATGATGAAGTCCAGCTGGTGCCAATGGCCGGATCTTGGATGTTTCCATGTGACCTTATGCATCTCTTTTGTTTTAAAAAAAGAGTTTGTAATACATAGGTCATTACTGGTGCAATGCTCCAGCAGCCTTTGCCCATTTTCATTCATGCGACCGATGTTGTATTTTCCAAGGCACACTGGCCATGAACTTGAGTCCTTGCCCACACGAGCATTGAAATCACCGAGCATATAAATGTAGTCAGATTTTGGAACTGCCTTGATCACGGAGTCTAACTCCTCATAGAACAAATCCTTCACATCATCAGAGGAATCGAGTGTCGGTGCATATGCAGTAATAATGGTGGCAAACCCAAAAGAGGTTGCCAAGCGCAGGGATAATAGTCTTTCATTTCCTCCTGCTGGAATTTCAATCATTCCCAGTAGCGAATTCTTCACTGCAAAGCCCACACCGTGTTGCCTTTTATCTGCCTGCCCTCTACCCTTCCAGAAAAAGGTGTAGTTGTTTTCCCTGAGTGACCCTTCCTCAGCGAGGCGAGTCTCCTGCAGGCCAGCAATATCAATGTTAAGACGATTGAGTTCGGCATCAATCACAGCCGTTTTTCTCACATCGTCAATATTGGTCAAGTCAGTGGAAAATCCTGGACACATGGTTCTCACGTTCCAGGTTGCAAGCCGTAGCTTGAGGTTTCTATTTTTATTTTTGTTTGTACCTGGTGCATTGGTTTTACAGCCTGCGATTCAGATTTTGTCCTAGCCCCAAGCACCCATTGAAGCAGGCAGGCTGTGGCGGATCAGCACCCAATTGGCTGGGGGCTGCCCAGCTTGAGGCGGGCGGTAGCTGATCAGTGACACCTATAGGTGTCTCCCACCGTCAGAGGCAACGCGTGGCGCCCCATGTCTACGCCAACTGACAAGGACTTATAACCCGTAACAGTTGCCTCTCGCTTTGATTCCGAGACCAGTTAAGACCAGGGATGGAGTTATTGCCTCTCCATAGCACAAAGCCTGGGCTAAAATATAGAGATCATGTGTTGCCCATGCAGCATGATCCCTCTCTCGGCCCGCCTAGTTCACTCCAGAGGAAAGGTAACACCCCTACATCTGGAACAAGACAAGCTGCAGAAGCTGCCGGATCAGCAAAGCAATGCTCTAACTGTCCGCCTGTCGGAGCTTCGATCCTAGACCAGTCGCCAACCAAGGCTTAGGGCCTGGTCTGCCCTGCCATGACAATTTTGTCTTTAGCTTGCATTTCCTCGCACCAGGGTAAGGCTTGTACCCTCCCAATTGCGCTCTTCCGCCCGAAGCCGTTGGCACAATGTGGGGTGTCGGGTTTGGTAAGCGCCGCCCAACGTTCGGCGCTAACAGAGACCAGGTAGTACCGTCTACTGTTATACGGTAGCTCAGTCATATCTGACTAAGACCTGACTGACTCCGGCTCAATGTGATTATAACTCTGCACAAGTCTGACTTCTCTGTTGGCACTCTGACCCACTCTTCTCCTCGCCTAATGTTCTCCAAGATGCACACTTGTCTGATCGTATCCTCCGCCTGAGCCATCCATGATTTCCCTCTTATCAAGTACTGGTATAGTGTGAAAACCATTCTCTGCTCTATGTCCATTGCAGCCATGGTTTTAAGTGCATTGAGTCCCTTTTGAGATCTTGTCGCAACCGTCTCCACATGGTCCTTGAAGGACAGGCTCCTGTCAAATTTGATTCCCAGATACTTCAGTTTGTTCTCTCTGTTGACGCTTCTACCATCTATCGTAAGGCTTGGAACATCAGCTCTCACAATCCTGTTGTCCAGAGAGCACCACAAAACAGCTGCCTTTTCCGGGTGGATGACAGCACTTATTTCAGTGCACCAGTCAATCACTTTGTCTACTGTCGCCTGTAGCTCCTGGGCTATTTGCTCCATATCTCTCCCCTGCCTATCTGCAAGAATATCATCTGCAAATGTTAGTACCCTTCCAACCCTTAGTGCTTCAAGGTTTGCAATCTTGCTCGTATATACGTTAAAGAGCACCGGTGAGATTGCGGATCCCTGTGGCAGTCCCGGGGTTAAAATATGTGGCTCTGAGGTCCATTCCCCCAGACGGAGAGCAACCCGACGAGAATGCAGGACGGCCGCTATCCACTTCACCAACCAGGGATTGACCCCCTTCTCCATCAGTGCGGTCATCAAAATATCATATCGTACTCTATTTTACGCATCCTCGAGATCAAGCGCTGCCGCCATCGCTTCCTGTCTACTCTGGAACCCCTCATAAACGTCAAAGGCAAAAGTGGCTGCATTAGACCAAGTATCTTTTCCTGGCCTGTAGCTCCCCAAGCCTCTTGGAAGAAGCTCCCACCTTTCCAAAAAATCCTGCAGCTTAACAGCGACTATCTTCTCTAAAACCTTCCAAAATGTATTTTGAAGGGTGATGATCCCAAAGCCGCTAAGCTTTGAATGATCCTTGAATGGTTTTGGGAGAGGGATGAGATAGCTGTGTATCCAATCCTGCGGTACTGATGCTGTCTTACTGCTCTGGTTAAAGCAGTCAGTCATCTCCTTCAGGTCTACATCGCTCAAATCCTTTATGTGGCCATACCTGACACCATCAGGCCCTGGTGCCGTATTTTTTGCCTTTTTCAAAATATGTTTAACATCTTCAACAAGTATGATGTCTTCATAATGCAAGAGAAGGTTAACCAGAGAGACGAATGGAGACGGCTTGTATCTGCAGCAAAGAACCTCAATGGCTCGGGATGCTGAAGAAGAAGAAGAAGAAGAAGAAGAAGAAGATGATGAAGAAGGAGAAGAAGAAGATGTGTACTATGCCACGTGGGATGCACAATAGGAGAAATTGAGTGTGAACCAATGTGGTACCTATATTCTGAATAACCATACAGATTATGATGTTAATTTTGTGAATGTACTCATGTATACATCTTCTGAAAGTGCGAAGAACATATGTATTGATTTCGACCATGTGGAAAGTCGAAAAATAAAAAAACCTCAAGCGATGTCCTGAATAGAGAGGTAGGAAAAATGTGTGAAACATGATTCTCACATGCCGACAATATTACCAGGCTATTTATATTAAACTGTGAATTTACTTAACCATTGTCCATGTGATGCCGAACAGCGTGCCATTAGGTATAAGAACAACTCATAAACCATGTATTTTGGGAAACTGAATTTGGGATGTAAAGAATTCAAAGGGGATAATTGAGTCATCGTAAAACGAGATTTCTCGAATTCCTCAGCCACAATGCTTGACTACCTTATTCCTACATACTAGCTCCTATATTCTTTAAGGCAGACTTCGCGACTCTGTGGCGACAATCGATTACTTTATGTCTAATGCTTGATGTGTGATCAGACTGTTTTATTGTTAGCCTGTTCATAGCTATCTACTGGAACCTTCCTGGCTGCCCAAGAACATCCCCATACGGTTATTATAAGGAAATAGCGCAGGTAAATAAAACACGTGAGTCACACCATGGTTACACATATGTACAGTTTGTAATGTCTTTTCACAATAAAATCTGTATACCTGCTTTCATAAAATTGACACATTTTCTTAGGATATATCTACCTTTGGAATGTTTTTCACCGTGTATTGCCATGTCCTACAATGTATCGCTAAGCTATATATTGACTCATTGTTTTGTTGCAAAGCTAGCAAATAGAAACTAGGCCTTGTTTCTATTATGTCTCTGAGACCCCCAAACACACACACACACACGCACGCACGCACGCACGCACGCACGCACGAACGCACGCACGCACGCACGCACGCGCGCCTAGCCCTCAGAAACTTGACCATTACCAAGATATTGAGGGGTATGCGACTTGAATTTCATTTAAGGAGCCTCGTCGCTGGTAGTGCTTAAACCAGAACCGGGAGGTCGCTTTCGGCAACGCTGATTCGCTATCTAATGGCGACTCACCTACCTAAACAGGAACAATAAGTTCAGCCATAGCTCTAGACGGGATCAACACATCACAGGTGAACTCGTAGCAAATCAATGTCTACGAGTGTCTGTATCTGAAGCGGTTTGTGTGTGTGTGTTTGTGTGTGTGTGTGTGTGTGTGTGTGTGTGTGCGTGCGTGCGTGCGTGTGTGTGTGTGTGATGAACGATTGACATATAGAGACCACGTAATTTTGTCTCCATTCTAGTTCTCTCTATTTAATTAAGAATTTGTTTATCTCTTTTCTATTAAATAGTAACTTCACCCACCTACTCCACGTTTGATTCTTCGAGCGCAAGATGAACGAGTGAGTGCGTAAAAGTATAGTACTTTCAATAGGGGGATAATTATCTGACAAAATCAACCAGCCAGATAAACTTGACATTCTTGTTAGGTCTTCCTACATAACTAATGTTATTCACATTCTGCTCTTGTCTCCCAAGTGAATCCCAATCTCTTCTATCGGGATCAATGAATTCGATATAATTTATAAAACTAGTCACAATTTATAGAGACTGTCGGCTAACTCTTGGATAGAGATGTCTGCTTATTATAGTTGACATACCCTAGCGGTTGGCGACAACATCCATTTGAAATAGGCAGTTTATTTGTAGAAGATATTAGGCTCTATTAAATATTAAAATGTTTTCTACGTGGTTTTGCTTTGTGTTTCCGATGGTAGAAATATCTGGCCAAAGTGCTGATGATATGGGATAGCTCGGTTTATTTAAAGTAATCTTTGTTGGGTTGAAAGACGCGCTTGCAACATAGCTACGCCTTGCTTGCTTAACGATTTAAAAACAGGGGTTGGGGTGGGGGGGGGGGGGTTGGAGGGTGGAAAGGGGGGAGGTAAAGCAGAAGGGAGAGGGTAGAATGGAAATAAAGAATAGGGAGAGAGAAACGAGACGGTAGAAGGGAGAGCTATGAAGAAGAAGAAGAAGAAGAAGAAGAAGAAGAAGAAGAAGAAGAAGAAGAAGAAGAAGAAGAAGAAGAAGAAGAAGAAGAAGAAGAAGAAGAAGAAGAAGAAGAGAGCGAGAGTTAGGGGTGGAGAGAAAGAGAAAGACAGAGAGAGGTGGTGACAAGAACGGGGAGATATACAGACAAAGGGAGAGACAGGCAGAGAAAGATGCAGGCAAGAATAGATACAAGCAAAAGATGCAACAGGTACAGATAGTTACAGATATCAGACAAGAGTATCAGACATAGGGAGAGAGAGAGAGAGAGAGAGAGAGAGAGAGAGAGAGAGAGAGAGAGAGAGAGAGAGAGAGAGAGAGAGATCACGGTTGCAGACATTCTATGAATTCATTGCTTGCAGGTGACAGAGAGAGAGAGAGAGAGAAAGAGAAAGGGAAACAGAGAGAGAGAGAGAGAAAGAGAGAGGGAGAGAGCGAGAGAGAGAGAGAGACAGAGAATTAGAGAGAAAGAACGATATGGGGATGGTAGAGACATAAATAACAATAGAACAACAGAGAGAGAGAGAGAGAGAGAGAGAGAGAGAGAGAGAGAGAGAGAGAGACAGAGGTAGAGGGAAAGGCAGAGAAGAGTAGAGAGAGAAAAAAATGTGTGTGTGTGTGTGAGAGAGAGAGAAAGAGAGAGAGAGAGAGAGAGAGAGAGAGAGAGAGAGAGAGAGAGAGAGAGAGAGAGAGAGAGAGAGGAGGGTTAAAGAAGTAGAAAGTATCGTTTCTGAAACTGAACTAAACCTGGAGAAATCTAGACATCCTGACAAAATTTTCACGGGACGCACAAAGACTGTAACTGAAATCTGAAAGGAAGGTTAGCAAGCGTCAAACTCCCATCGATTTTCTGTTCATTTCAGTGGCCATCAGCAGTGAAGCATTCTCCATCATCCTCGCTGAGTGATGTGTCGATCACACTGGAATCTACTCAGTCCGGCCATTACTGCAGTACCCTGGTCGTTGTACTGATTACTTTCTGTCATTTATGTGGTACAGGTCTTGACAAAACATTTAATGATATCAAAACTGAAAGTTGTTGCATATGAACGATGTGTGTTAAGAAAAATAAAACATACAATTACTTCGATGGTTTAATTATCTGGCCAAAAATACTGCACATGGGACACATTTTCAGGCTTTGCAAGGGCCATCGATTTTTCATCATCATCACGTGCCATGCCGGTAAGCGTGGACATCATATTTCGCCATCTTACACGATCACCGTTCTTGTCACGACCATGCCATGTGGTCAAACTATCCATATATTTACTTCTCTGCCTTCGTTTTGTTCCCCCCCCCCACCCCCAATTTTGCTGTTTTCACGAATTTCTCTAGTTTATTTCTTCTCATTACATGCCCAAAAATATGTGACTGTCTACGTCTAATTTCTCTAATCCAGAGGTTGTCAACCTTTTTTGGCCTATGCACCCCTTCACCATATGTTTAGAATGTCATCCCACTTTTTCGTATTTCCTCCCTATAACCCCTCCCCCATCCTTTCCCCTTACACAATATACGTAAATATGGAAGCTAAATTTAATAACACACACTAGAACTAGTTTATACGTATACATAAAACGTGATTTGCCGGTCTACTTACATTATAAAACGAATTTAAGAAGGGCGAGAAGTACAGAGCCGTAAAGTAGGAGGGGAAAAATATCAAGTAATCTGTTTTGTATTATGTATTAACGCGACCTTGAAATAATCTTGACACCCCCCCCCCCCATCCCTAGAAACTCTAAAATTTCCCCCTGGGGGAGGGGGGATTGATTCTCCACCGGTTGAGAACCACTGCTCTAATCAGTTTACGGTTTTAATTTGCCTCTTGTACGACTAGCTCATTGGTTTATCTGTATTCTTTACATGTTCCTCAAAAACCACATTCCCACTGACATTAGATGTTTTTCAGCTCGTCAGCTCAATTCTATATCAATTTATACGGTATCAATCGCCTGGCGCCGTAAACGACATCAGCATCTTGGCGTTGCAAATATCAACTTTTTGAACAGCTGCAGATGGCATAACATATATAGGGCTCTAAATTGTGTCAATTTTCAGGCCACTGCAAATAGCACCAACCTTCTAACCGTGCAAATGTCATCGATTCTCTGATGCTTCAAATAGAATCAGGAGGTCAGTATGGCCGAATGGATAAGAACGCGTGTTTTAAACATCTGCTGTGATGATGCCGAGGTAAGGGATTCAACCCCTACACAGTACAGTTGGACTAACATGTTGATCTCTTGTCCTTGACTTAGGGACGTAAATTACAAATACTTCTGAAGTCGGAGTGGGTTCGCGTGATGGCGAGGGACATTGTGAATAGGGAAAGCTAATCCACACGCAAAATTCAGTCCAGCACTACTAGAAATATGTGTATGGGCTACACTTGTGTTCAAATCGAGCGAGGAAAAGAACGGCCTCAATTCTCTGCTTATTCACATGGCATAAATTCTCTACTACTTCAAATGGCATTAATTATCTGCTTCTTCAAATGGCATCATTTCTCTGATACTCAAAATGATATCAACTTTCTTTCGCTGCAAAAGGCTTACATTTTCTGACCACCGCAAAAGGCATTAATTTGTTGGCGCTCCTGACGGCATCAATTTTTCTGGATGTGCAAATTGAAGCGAACGTCTTGATCTCCCCCAACCTACCAGACCATTTTCTAGAAGTTATTTTATTAGATTACATCGATCATTAACAGTGTCGTCACTTAAGGAATCTAGACTCTGGGGGATTTTAACTTAGGTCCATGGTCTGGCAGATGACCGTACTGAAAAATGTGACGCCAAGTCTCATGAAAGCACATATGGGCACACACACAACACACACACACGAAAATAGACACACACATCACACACTCAAGAAGACATACACATTCACACACAAAAAATCACACACAAATACGCCAACTAAACAGACACCCAAAAACACACATACAAGAAACACAGAAAAGCACAATCACAATCACAAACACATACACACAAACATACAAATAAACAAACACACACAGACACACACACACAAACACGCACACAAATACACACAAACAAGCACACATACAAACCAAACACACACAAATACACACACATACACACACACAAATACACACATGGTATGTCGAAGTTCCTGCTTTGTGCGACGCTTTCAGCAAGCCACCTTGAGCTCAGAGACTTAGCCCATGTGCGATACAAGCCGATGAAATGAAGTCGATCCCTTCGCAGTTATACCTGTTGTTTATCCCACACATTTTTTGTTGAGCTTTCCCATTTTATTTTATGTTCATTCTGTTTCCTGGCATCAGAGTAGAGCAATCACACCCTTTTTTCCATATCACATAGTTGACTGGCACCTTGTCGTCTTCACAGACGATAGTTTGTTACACTGTCATTCTAAAAAAGGGCACATGAACTACAATACATGGCGGTAGCTAATGTGACTGACCAGACCAATACGCGCGGTAAATGTTTGTACATAATTGATGCAAGTGAACACACGGTCAATTGCAGCATCACGCACCAACTGACGTCTCTCACGTTCGGTGTGTGACCTATCTGCTATCGTTTTATCCTTTGTAATTAATACCAGCCGGTCTCCGTGGCGATGGTGTTGGGGACGCGATTAGTAATGCCGCTTACCCGCGTTCGAAACACAGCGGTGATCGATTTGGCAGCAGACGGTGTCGCGCTGGTTTTAACGTGTTGGTATGGGAGCCGGTCGTTCAGAAAGCAATGGCAAATTCCTGAACGTAAAACTTGCCAAGACATCAACAATGGCAGTAAAATGCTGGTGTTGACTGCAACGTCATGTAATGGATATGCAACTTTAAAAACAAAAAAAAAAATTAAGACCAGGAAAGGAGTTATACCTCACCATTGCACAAAGCCAGGGCTGAAGTGTAGCGAACATGTGTTGCCCTTTCAGCATGATTCATATCTCGGCCTGTCTAGTTTACTCCAGAGGGAAGGTAGCATCAATACGCCTGGAACAAGACAAGCTGCAGAAGCTGCCGGATCAGCAAAGCAAAGCACTAACAGTTAGATCATTAACTAATTAACTAATATGATGATTAATTGTCTTAAACGACTTCCTGTTTTTTTTTTTGCGCTCGCTCGTTTTGAATTTAAGCGTAGTCCATACACACTATTTATAGTAGTGATAGACTGAGTTTTGCCTGTGGGTTAGCTTTCTCTATTAACAGTGTCCCTCGCCATCAGGCGAACCCTCTCCGACTTCAGAGGTATTTGTAATTTACTTCTCGAAGTCAAAGATGACAGGTCAACATGTCAGTCCAGTTTTCCGGTGTAGGGGTTGAACCGCTTACCTCGGCATCAGCACACCGGATGTTTAAGAACACGCGTTCTTACCCATTCGACCATGCTGACCTGCAGCGACTTCCGGTATCTGCCATAGTTGTTTTCTCACATGTAACCCCCTATAATTTGATATATAATACAACATGTCGGCTACCATATTAAAAACCACGTACATATAAATGTGACACACTCCTGCTTTCTATTTCTCGCCATCCATTTTTGTTAAGTCCAAACCATCTTTTAGCTTGGCACTGCATCTGTTACATACAATCGTAGTTGTTAGCCAAATGTATTAATGTTGACTGGACTGATAGGCAGTTGGGCTAGTACTGAGTATGTTACCGTGGTCCAACAGAGAAGCAAAGAATATTAACCCTGTAACAAACCAAGCATGTGATAAGAGATGATTAAATTCCAGTGATCATTGCAGGTGATTGCTGTCTCCAAAGGTTGCACGTGGTGTTTCTAGAAAACAACACCTTATAGACAAAGAAAAGTAGCCGGGCAACGCGTCTTTCAAATGTCCTGTCTTCTATTGTCTTTCATCCTGTATCCCACATTGTGGCATAGGTCTTAACCATCTCCCTCCAGACATTCCTAGCATTAGCTGTCCCATGCAGCTCCATCTACGGCCTCCCTATATTATTAATTTCTGTTTCTACTTCACTTATTCATGTGTTCTTGGGTTTTTCACTATTTATTTTGCCATGTGGAGTCAAGGCAAGGACCTTTCAAGTTATACTATTCCCGGGTGATCTCAACGATGTTGCATCAAGCTCTGGCGTCTTTTCTTTACCTCTTGATTGACGGGTGTTTGTCTAGTTATCTGCATGAGCTCCACAGTGGTGATTCTATCATATCATTGTTGTCTTTCTATTACTCGGAAGCACCATTTAATGAATGTTTATAATTTATTTGTAATTGTTTTAGATGTTTTCCGTGTTTCTGACCCATACAGTATTACCGAAGTCGACGTGGCCGAAATGATAACTTTGGGTGCGCTGATGGCATCAAAGTTGGACTAAAATGTTAACTTCTCGTTCAGAAAGCAATAAACTATTCAACCTAAACTTCAATATCATGTATATCATTATTGAATTTAAACACAGACGATATAAATTAGCAAATCGAGTAGCCGAACACATGCCTGTCTGGGTAGAAAAGAAAGCTGATCGTTCTTCAGGAATGCCGGTGCAGAGGACAGGTCATAAAACGTCCAATCCGGCCATCACAAAACATTTGCTAAACAGCAACAACAGCTTTAAGTCAACTAAAAAGGAGACCGCATTTCGCATAATGTAATCGACGAACAATAATTGATTGCTCAAATATATCAAGTATTATATATTAGTGAGCAAATAGATTACCATGGTCTGGCAAGAATGAGACAACGAGGAGTGACGAAGGGATCTGGCCGACGCTCAACGCTCAGAGGAAAGGCGAGACGGACTTATAATCAGATTGCTACTGGTACTATTAGTGTTGGAACTCTTCGCTGGCTGCTGAGGATGGGGACGGAGCACTTATGGGGATGCCCCGAATGCTGTGATGTCGATTCCTAAATCAATCAATCAATCAATATTAGTGGCTTCCAACATTTACCACGTAAACATGACTTCCTGCTAAGCGGTAGACATCCGTGGATATAACGTTCTACACATCCGAGCAATATCAGCGATGATGTATACCATATTTCAGCCAAAGTATCGTTCGTTGTTTTTCCGCATAACATGATATATATCTCTGCGGTATGCCCCTGACTAGATGCAGTGAGATATGTCAGGCAATAAGTCGTGCAATGTTTTGTTTATGGCGTCTGTGTTGAAATCTTAACGTAAAATAATTGCCTAGAAAATTAACCGTAGGTTCATTGTAATGTCCTGCGTAGGACATGCAACACAACATTGAAAAGAAAAAAAAAATACAATAGTAATGTTTTAACCTTAGAATCGAATATTATAAATTTGATGCTACATTTAATTTCTGTTGATTTCCACAAATTGCCTAGTGTTTAAAAGCTCGTCTTGTCTTTTGTAGTTTCGAATGTTCTACTAGACGGCAAATGACGCTGAGATGTGGTGGTTTCTCCTCACCTCCCTGAGCTTCCAAGTATTCTCTGTGATGACGCCTCCCGAAGACTACACAACTTGCAAGTTAGACCGATGCGCATCATCGCCATGGGTGTGTTGTTTGCTGGCAAAGATAGAGCTAAAGTCATCACGACTCTCCAAATGGGTTAGACGTAAGAACGTGATCACCTCAAAGGACGGGGGTTCTTAAAATAGCAACAATTATGATTTCAATTCGTTTACTTCTATCATCAGAACTGTTCTGCCAAAGTGTATTTCAGGATGCTCTGGTAAATATTATCTCAGAAGTGTTCAGCTAAATGTTAATTTAGAAGTGTTCTGGTAAATTATAACTTAGAACTGTTCAGCTAAATGTGTTCTTAGAAGTGTTCAGCTAAATGTTATCTCAGAAGTGTTCTGGTAAATTGTATCTCAGAAGTGTTCTTGTAAATGTTATGTCAGAAATGTTCTTGTAAATTTCATCTCAGAAGTTCCTCCGAAGTCGGAGAGTGTCTGCCTGCATGGCGAGGAACCACCAGTCTGCACACCAATAAGCCAGACATGGGACAACGGATGGTCACGTAAATCTTAGGTTCTGTATGACATCACACTGATGTTGGACAACAGGATGTCTTCATCCGACATACAAGGACATCGCGCTGGAGTTCACAGCCAGCGAACACAAGCAAGCAAGCAAGCAATCTCAGAAGTGTTCATGTAAATTTTATCTCATAAATTATTTGTTAAATCCCGTGTTTCTCAAGTCGTTATCTTTTGTGATTTATGTCGCAACATCCATTAACGTCCGACTCCCACCTAACCTTTTTTTGCTGTGTCAAGATCCAGGTTAAAACCGGTGGGCATTGCCCTGGGAGATTATTACGGAATTATTGATTCAGCAGTGAAGTGAGATCTTTAAAATAAATTAATCTGCAAACATGGATTGTTTGAGGGTCTATGCCCCAAATAGAGGATAAAAGGCAGAATAAAAGAAGATGAGAAAGAAAAATGTATCTTGATTTTTGTATTGTCACATGTCATACAAGATGATAACTGGCGTTAAGATGAGGTAGTTTCTCCTCACGTCCCCAAAGGTCCACTATCTACGTTAAGATGAAGCTTTCCGAGGACCACACGCCTAGCACTGTTTGAAGTACACAAGAGTGACATCAAATCACCCTGAACTCGGGAAGGTTAACCCGGTCAACAAACACCACAGAAGGCGGATGTGTCGGCCTAAGGCGCAAATAAACTTGGCACAACGCAATTAAATCTGGAAAAATAACCACTCCAGATGAACGCAGAAGACGAAGAAATCCCTATGATAATTGTAAATATTTAACTCCCAAACCTTGAACTACCGCCCTGAGTACTGATGTGCATCGTTGACATGAGTGTGTTGTTTGTCTACAGGGATTGAAACATGGTCACCACCACTTTCCAAATTATCCAGGTCGTAAGAAAGTGAACAGCTCGAGACGAGGGCTCTTAAAAAGTAAACAATTACAATTTTAACTTTTTAATTCGTTTACTTTTATCTCAGAACTGATCTGCCAAATTTTATATCAGAAACGTTCCAGTACATATATCATAGAAGTGTTCTGACACATTTTATCTCAGAAGTGTTCTCTCAAATTTCATCTAAGAAATGTTCTATTAAATTTTATTTCTGAAGTGTTCACATAAATTTTATCTAAGAAGTGATCTGGTAAAATTCTTATATCAGAATTATTTTGCCAAAATATATTTTGGAATTGTTCTGTCAAATTTTATATCACAATTGTTCTGACCAATATTTATATTAGAATTGTTCTGCCCAATTTTTAAATCAGAATTGTTCAGCCCAATATTTATATCCGAAATGTTTTTCCAAATTTTATGTCAGAATTGTTCTGCCAAACTTTATATCAGAACTGTTCTGCCAAATTGCATATCTGAATTATTCTGTCAAATTTTATTTCAATTATTGTTCTGCCCAATTAATATATCAGAAGTGTTCTAGTAAATTTTATCTCAGAAGTGTTCTGGTAAATTGTATCTCTGAAATTTTCAGCTAAATCATATATAAAGAAATCTTCAGATAAAGTTTATCTCATATTTCTTCTGGTATATTTTAGCTCTAAAGTGTGATAGTACATTTGTGTCTCAGAAGTCTTAATCTAGTCGAGAGGATCGACATCAGTGCACCGGGTTTTATCCCATAGGACTCGGTTTCTTTCCGCAGGGCCGCCTTCCGAAAGCGTCGCACAAAGCACGAATTCGTAGGTCCAGCGACGACCCCCAGAAGTCTCCGAGAAAAATGTACTCGTGAACCGAAAAGACGTAGACGGAATCGAACCCACAACCTTCGAAGCGCGAGATAGACGGCTTGACCACTTCGCCACGGAGACTCCCGAAGTGTCTCAGAAGGGTTCTGCTAAAGTTTATCCCAGACGTGTTTCTGGAAGATTTATCTCAGACGTGTTTCTGGAAGACTTATATCCGACGTGTTCTGGTAAACTAAATCTTATATTTCTTCTGATGAAGTTTATCTCAGGCGTGTCAGAGTAAATGTTTTCTCAGAATTTTGTTGCTAACTTTTACCTTGGACGTGTTTCATAAACGTATCTACGACGTGTTCTGGTAAATGTTATCTTTAAAATGTTCTAATAAATGTTACCTCTGAAGTTGTTTCTCAACTCGTTATGTCTTGATTCATCATGCAAAACGCAGTCCATTCCCCTTCCTTTATTGTGTCAAGATCTAGGTTAACAATCTATGGGAATTTATTACGGAATTATTGCTCAGCCGGAAGTCCGATCCTTTACAATTTCCTCGACAATGCACTGTCTAGCTCATTACACAGGATTAAAAAGACGCTATAATGGAATGATTCTGTCTACATTTTTCATATCCCTGTAATGTGAACTTAGTTTGTCAATGTGTATCACCTTTTCATGTGATTTTCGAAGCATAATGTGGATCAGTTGCTGTACATTTTTAGTGTATTTTCCACATGCGGCTCTGTTTGCTGTTACCTATCAGCATCATCATCCAGTGCCTTGCCGGCTGACGTGGGAGATCATCTCTCTCCACAAATTGCGATCTCCGGCGACATGGTTCAATTCGTGTGTTGAATTCCTCCATGCCATGACACAAGACTGTCAAGAATCTTCTCACGTTGCCTTCCTCTATCGCTCTTTCCACAAATTTTCTGGTTGTCACACCATGTTCCAGTTTTTGTCTTCTCATAATGTGGCTTTTAAAGAAAAAAACGATGACTGCTTCTTTCTGATGTTTGTGATAAATTGTCTTTGTGGCTTATCTTCAATAAAAATATCAAGATAGCTCATTATGGCTGTCCAATTAATTTTCACTTTTCTTCTATAAAACCACATCACCAAGGCTTCCATGGATTTTTTCGCCAGTTTACTAACTGTCCAGGATTCGCAGCCATATGCTAAAATTAGTTCAATTTAACATGATTGTCTCGCGAAAATACAGTGGTGGTTTCCCCTTACCTTCCGCCGGTTTATATATGGCCTTTGACTATAAGACAGACCCTGCAAGGCTGCTGAAGGGTGTTGGGGGAGGGGGGATTGGGGGGGGGGGGTAGGAGAAGAGGTTATATCTGGCGCCTATTACCCACCGATGGCCACGTCATAAAGTTTTGAGGTATATTGTAGAGATAGCCGACCCACCAACTAACTCACCTCCTATATATGTGAACCTTAAACAAGGATATTGAAGGCAAGATAATCGATTTCCTTGCTCCGGATTTTTTTCCCACATGGCTCGATCTTTTCCCGCAGGGCGGCCTGTCGAAAGCGTCAGACAAAGTACGAACTCCACATCTCCCGCGACGACTCCCAGGAGTCTCCGAGCAAATTGCACTCGTGAACCGAACGTCGTGGGAAGCAAATCAAATCTACACTCGTTAGAGCGCGAGGCAGGCAGCGTAACCGTTTCGGCAAGGAGACTTCCCCTGTGTTTAACACGAAGTGCCATAAACCAGTTAACCCGAAGTGAAATAAATCAGTTAACCGAAGTGCCCTAAAACAGTTAACCCGAAGTGCCATAAACCAGTTTACCCGAAGTGCAATAATCTAGTACATCCGAAGTGCCAAAACAAGTTAACTCAAAGTGCCATAAACAAATTAACTCGTTGTGCCATATACACGTTTATCCGAAGAGCCATAAACAAGTTAACCCGAAGCGCCATAATTCAGTTAACCTGAAATGCCATAATTCAGTTAACCCGAAGTGTCATAAACAAATTAACCCGAAGTGCCATAAACAAATTAATCCGAAGTGTCATTAACAAGTTAACCCGAAGTGTCATAAACAAGTTAACCCGAAGTGTCATAAACAAGTTAACCCGTAGTGTCATAAACAAGTTAACGGGAAGTGCCATAAACAAGTTAATCGGAAGTGACATAAACAAGTTAACCCGAAGTGCCATACAAAAGTTATCCCGCAGTGCCATAAACAAGTTAACCTGAAGTACATAAACAAGTTAACCTGAAGTGACATAAACAAGTTAATCCGAAGTGTCATAAACAAGTTAACCCGAAGTGTCATAAACAAGATAACGGGAAGTGCCATAACCAAGTTAACCCGAAGTGTCATAAACAAGTTAACCTGAAGTGCCAGAAACAAGTTAACCCGAAGTGACATAAACAAGTTAACCCCAAGTGTCATAAACAAGTTAACCTGAAGTGGCATAAGCAATTTAACCTGAAGTATCATAAACAAGTTAACTCGAAGTGCCATAAACAAGTTAACCTGAAGTGTCGTTCACAAGTTAACCCGAAGTGTCATAAACAAGTTAACCGGAAGTCAATAAACAAGTTAACCCGAAGTATCATAAACAAGTTAACCCGAAGTGCCATAACCAAGTTAATCCGAAGTGCCATAACCAAGTTAACCCAAAGTGCCATAAACAAGTTAACCCGAAGTGTCATAAACAAGTTAACCCAAAGTGTCATAAACAAGTTAACCGGAAGTCAATAAACAAGTTAACCCGAAGTGTCATAAACAAGTTAACCCGAAGTGCCATAACCAAGTTATCCCGAAGTGTCATAAACAAGTTAAACCGAAGTGTCATAAACAAGTTAACCCGAAGTGTCATAAACAAGTTAACCCGAAGTGCCATAACCAAGTTATCCCGAAGTGTCATAAACAAGTTAACCCGAAGTGCCAGAAACAAGGTAACCCGAAGTGACATAAACATGTTAACCCGAAGTGTCATAACCAAGTTATCCCGAAGTGACATAAACATGTTAACCCGAAGTGTCAGAAACAAGTTAACCCGAAGTGCCAGAAACAAGTTAACCCGAAGTGACATAAACATGTTAACCCAAAGTGTCATAAACAAGTTAACCGGAAGTCAATAAACAAGTTAACCCGAAGTGTCATAAACATGTTAACCCGAAGTGACATAAACATGTTAACCCGAAGTGCCATAAACAAGTTAACCCAAAGTGTCATAAAGTTAACCCGAAGTGACATAAACAAGTTAATCCGAAGTGCCATAACCAAGTTAACCCAAAGTGCCATAAACAAGTTAACCCGAAGTGTCATAAACAAGTTAACCCAAAGTGTCATAAACAAGTTAACCGGAAGTCAATAACCAAGTTATCCCGAAGTGTCATAAACAAGTTAAACCGAAGTGTCATAAGCAAGTTAACCCGAAGTGTCATAAACAAGTTAACCCGAAGTGCCATAACCAAGTTATCCGAAGTGTCATAAACAAGTTACCCAAAGTGCCAGAAACAAGGTAACCCGAAGTGACATAACATGTTAACCCGAAGTGTCATAACCAAGTTATCCCGAAGTGACATAAACATGTTAACCCGAAGTGTCAGAAACAAGTTAACCCGAAGTGCCAGAAACAAGTTAACCCGAAGTGACATAACATGTTAACCCAAAGTGTCATAAACAAGTTAACCGAAGTCAATAACAAGTTAACCCGAAGTGTCATAAATATGTTAACCCGAAGTGACATAAACATGTTAACCTGAAGTGCCATAAACAAGTTAACCCAAAGTGTCATAAAGTTAACCCGAAGTGACATAAACAAGTTAACCCAAAATTCCATGAACAAGTTAACCCGACGTGTCATAAACAAGTTATCCCGAAGTGCCATAAACAAGTTAACGAGAAGTGGCAGAAACAAGTTAACCCGAAGTGACATAAACAAGTTAACCCGAAGTGTCATAAACAAGTTAACATGAAGTGACATAAACAAGTTAACCTGAAGTGCCATAAACAAGTTAACCCGAAGTGTCATAAACAAGTTAACCGGAAGTCAATAAACAAGTTAACACGAAGTGACATAAACATGTTAATCCGAAGTGTCATAAACATGTTATCCCGAAGTGTCATAAATAAGTTAACCGGAAGTGTCATAAACAAGTTATCCCGAAGTGTCATTAACAAGTTAACCGGAAGTGTCATAATCGAGTTAATGTAACAGAAGTAGAGTAGTAGGTGGGAAAAGGCTACGGCACGATTGAGCATCGGGGGAGAATGGGAAGAGAGATGCTCAAGTCGTGACGTAGTTGGTTGTCAGGGGGCAGTCAAGATCAGGGCCTGGAACTGGAAGGACGCCATGTTTATAGAGCTTGTCATCAAACGTAAATAAACCTTATTTATATGAAACCAACAGTCTTTCTTAGTCCTTCACACTGTTACAGGACCAATTTTGGAGCCCACGACACAGGATTCGAGCCTGGTACAACGCGAAGTCTCAAAATGCTGTCCACTGAGTAACGACGCGAAGTCTCAAAATGCTGTCTACTGAGTAACAACGCGAAGTCTCAAAATGCTGTCTACTGAATAAGATCGCGGAGTCTAAAAACGATGTCTACTATATAATACATCGAAGTAGCTCAAGATCCTTGGTCCGTTTATGTCGATCGCCAGAAACAGAATTTCGGCACGGTTCTAAACAAGTATTGAACATAACAAAGCGCAGTTGGAAAAATGGCCAATAAGTTATCTGTGAGAAGTACAGCAACCAAAAGCCCGGCCAGGGGTGGTTGTCTGTAAGTCTTTTTCAAGACTTGATATCAAAGTTTAATTGGCGTCAGAAAAGGCTGAAGACCAACTTGCCGTAACGGGTTGCAGCGCCTGCGATTGTCATCAAACCGGCGAGCATCAACTTGTCCATTACTCTAGCGAACGTGTCAGGAATGTTGCTGAAGCTCAAGTCAGTTAATCGTATCTCGAGCGAGCAGGAGTGTGCTGAAGGTCGGCCCAGTTTGATCGTGTCTTGAGCGAGCAAGAGTTTGGCTAAAGGGCAATCCAGTCTGATCGTTGTTTCAGGTGAGCAAGAACTTTTCAATAACACAATCAAGTTCAGCCTCAATGTTAATAGGTTTTGCTCTGAGAACGTTGTTAAAAGACAATCAAAACAGCAAACAAATACCTCATTACTTCATGGATTGGCCCATGTTTTGTTGACGTGTCAGACTATCTCAGGGCTCTACTACAAATGAGAGCCGCTCGCTAATCCTTTTGGGCTCTGTTACGTATGAGTCGTTCTCAAGACGTCGATTTGATGTACTCCATCTTAGAAGGGACCCAACCAAGGGTTGAAGTACTGTACTGAGGCATCCCAAGTAGAGAACCTACCTTAGAAGAAGGAACGAACTACCTGAAGTGCGCGATTGGTTGCAACTAATACAGCGTGGAAGTTAACCTGACGGCGAACCTAGGAGAATACGTTTTACTTGGATCGAGAAACAAGAGTAGGGTAATTTGTAACCTATAAACTGATTGAACTGTTCTTACGGTATAAGTGATTTGTATTTCTTAAATTAGTAAATTACAAATGTGAAGTTGTTTGCTTGGTCTGTATAATAATATTTCAGCATGGCGGAACAAGACACCTTAGCACAAGTTTTGACGGGGGTAGGAACAGCGGTAGGTAGACTTAATACGGTTATTAAACAACAGGGAATGGCAACTGAAATTGTTAAGTTTAGTGGACAGGCCAGAGAGTTTAAGAAGTGGATAACTTCCATAGAAAAATATGCGTATTTGGTCTCGGCAACGGATGAAGAAAAAATGAGACTGGCTTATCAGGCGGCAACAGAACCGGTTTCGGATCATATAAGAAGAAAGTTAGAGGCTAGAGTAGATGAGACATGGGAACAATTCAAAGAGGACCTAGCACGAAAGTACGCGGAAATAACGGATCCACAACATGCCTTTTCGGTGTTGAGACAGGCTAAACAAAACAACGGAGAGACGGTACAATTGTTCAGCGATAGGTTGATTAACCTGGCTGAAGAGGCATTCTTAGGACAGAATGTACGAGGAGAAGAGGTAGAGAGGATGTTGGTCGGGATTTTTGTAGATGGCATAAAATCCGATGGTTTGAAATTTAAGCTGATGAGGGAAAACCCTGAGAGGTTATCACAAGCGGTAGATATCGCGGTACAAGAAGAAAATCTGAGACGTAGATTTAGATTGAGAACAGGACGAGAAATAGGAACAAGTCGAGAAGACAGGATTGAGGAGCCTATGGAAATAGGACAAACAAGGTTCGGATGGAATAGGAGAGGAGGTATACAGACGTTACAAGGTAGAAATAGAAATGATTATGATGAAAGAAGAAATATGAGATACCCTACAAGTGAGACAGTAGGCAACACAAATAACACAAATATTGTCTGTTGGGTTTGTGGTCAACGCGGACATGTTTCTCGTTTTTGTAATAACAGGCGTGTCCAGTCGAATACACAGGGTAGACATGACAATAACAGGTTGAGTAGGAATGTTGAAGGTAGACACAGGAATTTTACAGGTACAAGAACACAGGAAAACCGGCGCCCTACCTATTAAAAAGGACCTGTGATAGGAGGGAAAATAATAAGGTCCCAAGGTTTAAAGAGTATGTTAATAATAGACATAGGGGGACGAATAGAGAATGCTCACAAGTAGATGAAGTCAAACAGTTTACAGTGAAGACAACAGATAATAGTTCGTGCATAATAGAAATAGGAAAATATAGAGTTCGTACATTAATTGATTCAGGAGCTCAGGTTAGTGTAATTAAAGAAAGTTTTTTATATAAAATAATGAGAAATTGTAGAATATTTAAGAGTCATAATAATCTTCACTCTGTTACAGGACAGAATTTACAATTAATTGGACAAACAATGATCAATTTTAAATTAGGAGGGATCAACGTAAGACATCTTTTTCAGGTAGTGAAAGATTTAAATAGAAACATGCTGATAGGAAGAGATTTTTTAATAAAAAATGGAATAAGACTTTTCTTTGATTTACATAAATTAAAATTCAGGGACGTCTATGTAGATATGGAAGAAGACATGCATATATCAGCACTAGTTAGAGTTAAAATGTCCACGACGTTAAAACCACAGTCGGTTAATTTGATACAAGCAAAGCTGAAGAGAAACCCATATTATGTGGCAGGAGACACAGTCAGAATCACTGAGTTGCAAGAGGAAGTAATTGATGAGCCTGGTTTGGAAGTTCCGGATGGAATAATAGCGTTGGATAAACACTTAACTTTTCCAGTGATGATTATCAACAACACAGGTAGAGAAATCAAATTATACAGAGGATGTGTGATAGCCAAACTAGATCATAACATTAGTGACATATTGGCAACGGATAGAGTAGAAAGGTAGGGAACAAGTTATTCAGAAACTTCTAGTGAAAGAGTTAATAACAGACGCTGACGCGGAAGAAGAGGGAACGTACAAATGGATGAATTGATCCATCCATCCAGAAGAAATACAGCCCAAATACATTAACTAGACAAAATGGCAAGGGAACAAGAATTGTTGGCACAGTTAAAAGCTCCGCCAGAAAATAAGGAAGTATTAGAACAACTTATAAAGCAAAATCAAGATGTATTTGCAATTAATGATTTGGAATAGGGAAAGACAGAAAAAAGTACAAAAATGTAAATACAAAATTACAGGAGTTTAAAGTAGGTGATAGAGTTTATTACAAGAAGCATAGAAGAAACTCTAAGTTTGATGCTCGTTGGATCCCAGGTTATTACGTTTTGGAAAAACTAGGTAATGTATCGTATACTATCAAGAACCAGGTCACAGGACATGTGGCAAGGGCACACGTTGAACACTTAAGAAGAGACGAGGATGAGATGGAAAATAATAATTATAATAATAATTATTATTCAGACACAAGATATTTAGATGAACAAGTCGTCAGAGGAGCTACAGTAACCCCAAGTTTTAGAAAAGATCCAGTACAAAATCAGTTACTAGCAACTCCAGGTTACGAAGATACTCAAGAACAGACGATACCGAAAACAATAGAAGAAGAAAATGTGAATGAAACTCATTATGATAGTATGGAAGAGGAAATAGGTGCTCCATTTAAGAATACTAGACAAGCAACGAAAAGAAGAATGGATAAACAAAGAGATAGAGAAGTGAAAAGACAGAGGAGGATTAGAGATTATTCAACAAGCGGTGAAGATATGCCTCTACTAGAAAGGTCCTTAAGAAATAATGATAGACAAATTAGATGGGATATTGAACAGAAGAGATTAGCGGCTGCTAACGAGAGACATACAGACGAAGAAGAAGAAATGGATGAAAAGTCAGAATCAATTAGTAGTATGGAAGAAACTAATAAGTTGTACGAAGAAGAGGATATTGATGTAGAGTTAGCACTTATTCAAAGAAACTTGGAGTTGTTGAAGAAGTGGAAACGTAGGAGATAGATAGATAGAGAATACTGCAGATGGCAAGTTATAAGTTTCAGGATTTAGAAGTGAAAGTGATGCTGGAAGAAGTACACGAAACGGTGGAAATGGAAAAGGATTCTATGGATATTTTTATAAAAAGTGGTCTTGAGGAGTAGTTAAGCAGGGAGATAACTAATATAGAGGTAGGTTTGAGAGAAGCATGTATATATATATTTTTTCTCTCTGTGATAGAATTGCTGGTTGAATTTATGTTTCTACTTCTTGACTTTTCGTAGATTGGACAAATTAGGTATTGGTACAATAGGTGGATGTACTCTATAGCAAATAGACAAGTTTTTTTATTGGTGCTAGAAATGCCGTGTTTAACGGTAATAATTAAGAAGTTATAGTGATGTTTGGTCCAAGGGAAATAATTGGCAGGCCGAGCCACAGGTTAATTGATAAGTAGATGATGGCTGGTACATTGAGTTGACATTGGAATAGTCGCCACATTAGGAATAGATAAAAGGAGTCAACCTGTAGTTTACAGTGCTTACTTAAGATAATATTCCGGATGTTATGATGTATTAGGAGTTAAGCTAGAAAAAGATAGAAAGTTATGAGGGGAGAGAATCAATGGTACGGTTATTGTTGATTATTGATTTTTTGTGTGTAGAGAGAACAGATATTGTTCTAAGTTAAGAAATTAGTCTGTAGTTAACAGATATACATACGTGGCAGTGAAGTGTTTTGTTTTCTCGGTCATAGAAATACTGGAATGACTTGTATAAATAGATATGTTCGTACGGGAGGCCAATGTTGGTGGGCCACTGTACGTAGTAATTTTAAGGGTGTTTTATTCACTCTGAGTTTTATGAGTCATGAGTCATATATAATATGTTTTTTTTTTGCTTGAGTTGGTACTGTAAAATGATGGTTATTATTTGATTGTTTTATTGAGTCCGAGTTGCAATGCCTCATATATAATATGTTTTTTTGCTTGATTTGGTCTTGTACAATGTTGTTTGATAAATTGAGTTAGAATAGGATTATTGTGTTCCAAATAGTTTGAGTAGAAACTATTGGTCCGTAAAAGAGACCAATAGTGATAGGTAGAAATAGAATGTTTTATTCTGATAAAATGCATGTTATGTCATTTTAAAATATGTTTTCTTTGGATAATTTGGGGGAATGACGTCTTGTTTTGATTTTATTTCGTTTAAATGAGTGGTTTTGTATATTAAGTTACATTGTTAATGAATAGGTTATAAATTTAGTTAAGTAAGTTTAATTTTCAAATACATGGGGCTTTGTTTAAGGCCTTTCGTTCAGAAAAGAGTTAATAAAACTACTGGGGGATAATATAGAGAAATATTCTCTTTGTGAATATTAAGTTGCTTGAAGAGGCTCTTATAGATATGAACTGGTGGTAAAATAGGAGTAGCGTTATATGAAGATATAAGGTTGGGGGAAGACTGTAAATGGCAGCATATAAGCGGGGATATATATAAAACGGGACAAAGAAGCAGGTCATGGGATGTATGGGGGCAAGATATAGGTGCTGTGAAAAACCAGCGTGAATTATATTTAAAAAGTGTTCATGGAATATGAACATTGGCAATGGGCTCGTGAGATATCGGAAAAATAGACAAGATTGTGGATAGCAATATAAGTGTTGTGAAAACTTATGTCAAATTTATTTATAGAGAACAAAGATCTATTTCGTAAGATGTATTTTAAAAAATTGTTTTACAAAAATGTTTTTTTATTGGCAAAGGAGGTAAATGTGAGTGTGTTAACCATTCATTTCTGTGTGTAAATGTGGTCATGTTGACTATTCATTCTTTATACTTCTCACTCGGTGCGCACCGTTTCTTTACTTTTTCTAATTACATTGTTTCTGTTCATCCTGTGTTGTGGAAGAGTGAGGAATTTATAAGGTCAAAGGTATGATAACGATTTTACGAGCTGTTCTTATGACATGTATATTTTCTACAGGAACAATAAGGAGCCAAGAACGAGCCAGAAATATATGACTATATAGTGGTTGACTATATAGCACGGGAAAGAGTTAAAGAATAGAATAGTTACTTAAGTTGGAGTTGGTTTGGGGAAGATTAGAGGAACTGCAAGAGGTAAGGAAAACAAGAGGGAATAGAGTAAGGGGATTAGGAGTAAAGATTTTTTCCTTTACAAGAAAAATTCTTTAATTAACATGGGGAGGTGTAACATAAGTAGAGTAGTAGGTGGGAAAAGGCTACGGCACGATTGAGCATCGGGGGAGAATGGGAAGAGAGATGCTCAAGTCGTGACGTAGTTGGTTGTCAGGGGGCAGTCAAGATCAGGGCCTGGAACTGGAAGGACGCCATGTTTATAGAGCTTGTCATCAAACGTAAATAAACCTTATTTATATGAAACCAACAGTCTTTCTTAGTCCTTCACACTGTTACATTAACCCGAAGTGGCATAATCAAGTTATCTCGAAGTGCCATAATCAAGTTAACCAGACTTTACATAATCAAGTTATCCCGAAGTGCCATAAACAAGTTAACCTGAAGTGTCATAAACAAGTTATTCCGTAGTGTCATAAACAAGTTAACCCGAAGTGCCATATACGAGTTAACCTAAAGTGTCATAAACAAGTTAAAATGAAGTGTCATAAACAAGTTATCCCGAAGTGTCATAAACAAGTTAACCGGAAGTGTCATAATCCAGTTAACCGGGAGTGGCATAATCAAGTTATCCCGAAGTGCCATAAACAAGTTAACCAGACTTTCCGTAATCAAGGTATCCCGAAGTGCCATAAACAGGTTATCCCGAAGTGCCATAAACAAGTTATCCCGAAGTTCCATAATCAAGTTATCACGAAGTGCCATAATCATCAAGAGGCTGGTCCTTATTACAGCTTTTCTTCGATAACAGTTGTTTTCTTCGAAATTTCTTTTTACCTCATCTCATCTCATCATGGTCCTCTTGTACCTTGTAGTGTCGAGGTGAAGTAAAACAGCGGGAGAGTGCCCGCTCATGGGCCTCAATTATCAATATTCCCATGGGCTCTGTTATTTCCTCCGTCCATCGTTTACGTGGTCGGCCTCTTCCTCTGCTTCCATCTGGTCTGTACATCATTGCTTGTTGTGGTATATTGTTAGTTGGTAACCTACTTGCATGGCATCGTAACTTTAACTCACATGAGTGACAAATTGGATTATGTACCACATCCGTTCATTATCAAGTCTGCAACAGTGGCTGTCTGTACTCCGACTGGCCATCCGATTCGGCAACAAGTATCTCATTCTATCTGACTATCTTAACTAGGGCATACTTTAGGGTGGGTCTTATATTAAAAGCATCCAGAAAAATCCTGCTAGGGCTTATTATAGGAGTAGGTCTTATTTTAGGGGAAGCACGGTAATTGTCACTTGCCCTGAAGCTCAATCCACTAAATGCTCCAATCTAAAATTGGGATTACGCCCCCCCCCCCCAAAAATAAAAAAATAAAAAATAAAAACGGTAACTGATTTGTCAGTGTAACACTGAGCTTCTCTAGCTGTCTGCCATATTTTGTGTTGAGCTCACACTGGCGTTGTAATGAGTGCTGATTCAAATCCGATGTACTGGCGGTACAGGTGTACAACTTCGAGACAAATGTCTCTTTTAGGTAGGTTAAAGACAAAGTCCCAGGAAATGGCTCTTGAAAAGAAAAAGTAGCAACTCTTGAGATCCATAAGGGGTGGGAAAATATATAAATATCTAGATTAAGAATTAATGAATAATTATGAATAAGCAACTTGAAAGTATGAGTAAGTTACTTGAAAGTATGAATAAGTAACTAGATAGGGCAGAATATCTGCTTGACATAATCCCCTCCTGGTTATTATACACTGTTCCTCCGCCCACTGGACGGTAAACAATTACATAAAGCTGGAACATATATGAAATAACTATAGGTTAAACTGAATATATATAAAAGAACTGTAAGTTAAACTGAATACATATGAAAGAACTATAAGTTAAACTGAATATATGTGAAAGAAATATAAGTTAAACTGAATAAGCAAATGTAATATTAACTATTATTCTATCAAATCGTTATTTGCTTCTCATTTGTTGCGTGTTTGTGCGTTTGCTCGTATTGAACTCAAGCGTATTCCACACAATAATATTCCATAGTAGTTGCCATTACTAAGGATTGAACTGTACTGATTGGGCGTGTGGATTAGCTTTCCTTATTACCAGTGTCCCTCGCCATCACTCGGACTCATTCAGACTACTAAGATACTCGTAATTTATATCCCCAAGTCGAAGACGAGACGTAGTCATTTTAGTTCAACTAACCTCGGCATGAGCAAACCGGATGTTTAAGAACGGGCAGCCTTATTCATTCGCCCATGCTGACCGCCATGAGATGTTATATTGTGATAGTTTAATTCCATGATGATAATGAGATCTGGTTTAAAACAAAAACCTTCACATTTAACGAGATGGTAATCTGACTGAGTGTCGTATACAATCACATAAACATTGATTATGGTTTTACAATATAATGGTGGATGTGGTGGAATACGCAACAGAAGAATGTTTACCTGAAGTCAGGCCTCAGCATGAGGCTTTGCCTGGATACACCTGGGATTGGGGCTTCATGACTGATTGACTGACTAACTGACTGACTAACTAATTGACTGACTAACTATTTAATTGACTAACTAACTTACTAACTGACTGACTGATTGAGAGACTGTCTGACTGCCTGTCCGACTGCCTAACTAACTAACTAACTAACTAACTAACTAACTAACTAACTAACTAACTAAATAGCTAACCAACCAACCAACCAACTAACTAACTAACTAACTAACTAACTAACTAACTAACTAAAACGAAAGAACTAACTAACTAAGTACGGGGTACCAGCACCAACGAAAGCCATGTGTGTCCTGCTTCTGCCCATTTCTCCTTTCTTCTTTGGTTCTCCCTGTAATAGTCAATACGTAAATTAGTGGTAATTTATAAAAATGGCATTTGAGCACAATTACTTGTAGTGAATGCGTTTTAGCTCAACAAGATTAGTATCTGCGTGGTAAAAGTAGACAAACAAGGGAGTGAATGTTTATAGGGGCGGGGGTTACTCAGACAGAAAGTACCCAAGAAGATTTGTCGGTGAAGACACTATCTACTTATTTCTGTATTCATAAGAGTCGTGATTAGTCGATAATGTCTGAGTGGAGGCAGGTGCCTTGTGAATGTTTGAAAATAGAAGCTGGCGGACAAGAAGGATGAATGCCCACATTAATGTGGGGGCGCCAGAATAAATACTTGTGTTTGTAGGCTAGAGATTAATAATTCATTTTCATGTCACTGTCATTTACTGCCAATATAGTACCTTGCGGTGTATGACAGGGGTATCTTGAGCCTGAGGAATTAAGGCCGTCTGGCTAGTGCAGTCGCCGTGAATTGTGTAGGTTAGAGGTTTTCGTTTTGCCCCCGACAGAAAAAAATACTCCACACCTTACCGAGGATTCGTACCCGAGTCTTCCGAAGGACAATCCGGCATTCTAGCCACTCAGCCAGCCGCTCCTCTTGATTAATAATTGAATACATAATATAAGTTAGCTGGTGAATATTATTCGATTCATGTCTCTGAAGACATTGCAAGATTTGTTTGGTGTTCACTTGCTTTGAATATCAACTGGGAAACCCTTTAGGGTCATCAAAACAATTAATAAATATAAAATAAATAATAATAAATAAATAAAAAAAATAATAAAAATATAAAATCCACACGTATAGTGTCGCCCCTTGAACTATCACTTAGTACACAAACTTGCTACTACAGCTAGGAGGCGCTACTATTACGGAGAGCAATGGAATGCATTTTGTGCGTGGGTTAGCTTTTCCTATTACAAGTATCCCTCGACATCTTTCAAACCCACTCTGATTTCTGTGGTACGTGTATTTTATGATGTCGAACTGACATCGAACAGGGATCTTTACTGATGACAATGAAATACAATTCAACTATGGAAAGGAGCAATTGGTAGCAACTCCAGCAGTCGTGATCTATTACTTCACATGCCATTCGCGATATGTGTTTCCAACATATGATTATTTATTATTCCAATATGTATGAGGAATATTTGATTTGTTATAACATTGTCGTAATAGCAACTTACAGGTCAAAGAAGAGTTTAAAAAAATTCACTCGGGGACAATGAAAGGATAGGGAAAATACATCAATCAAAAAGTATATAAAAACGATTGCCGCCTTCAGATAGACAAGGTTTAAAATAAGTAAAGACAAGAGGATCGACTTCATTTCATTCGATTTTATCCCAAATGGCTTTATCTCTTTCCGCAGGGCGGCCTGCCGAAGACAGACAGGAGACAGTCAAAGAATAAAGGAAAGAAATCTCGGAAATTCGCTTGATGAAGTCGGATGTACTGAGCCATAGGCTTGGAGAAACAGTCAAAGCAGATCACTTAATGATGACGCAAACCCTGGTGAGAAGTCAGCAAGGTCAAGATGAGCATTGACTCCTCTGAACTCTGGATATATTCATGTTGACGCTTGAAAGTGTACAAAGGGAGAGAGAGAGGAGGTGAGATAAATGGGATTGCAGAACATTCCTCAGTGGAATTATTATTCACGCAACTACTTAGATCAACAGACACATAGATAGACATAAGAACGGACAGATAGATCGACTGGGAGGAAAATAAATAAATATTTATATAAATTAATAGACAGCTGAATGACAGGAGACAGTCAGCAATCAAACCATCCTAGGCAGCCAGACTGATTGATAGACGGGCGGATGTAGATATCGAAAGGTAGACAGATGTGCGGCAAATAGGTAATCAGATTGATAGAGACAGGCAGGTAGATGGATAGACAGACAAGGCAAACAGGTAAGCAGATAGAAATATAGATGAATTATGGGATGGGTGTACGATGGAACAAACTGTATATACAAGGTTGGAACCATATGCTTGTATTAAATTCTGCCTTTTCTATCGTTGATCTTTCACACATCAACTAGATAGACAGACAGGCAGACAGAAAATAAAAAAAGTATGTTTAGAGCCAAGTTTAGATACATATAATATGACACCAGATTGATTTCAAATGAGATATTAAATGGATGCATTGCCAATAGCAGAGATAGAAGAGTTTCAGTGAGATAGTCTATGCCTGTATTAACAAGAGTAGACTCAGTAATTGAGCCACCGTTTCTAATATTTGGCCGACTTAAAAAAACTGTCAATATCTCCATTAAGGAATTACCGCCGTAGGTTGTGAATGCAATATTAAAATTTTTTGGTTAATAAGTTATATTGTTAACCGAATTTCAGCATGGTCTGTCCTAAGTTACAGCCAAAGTACAGTAAAATAAACGACCCATTTTATTTGGTATATGGTGCTAGATCTATATTTTTTTAGACCACTCAAGATTCCAAGTAGAATGTAATACATTCCACCCATTTACTTCCCATGAAATTTTCAGGCATTAATTTTAGACAGAATCTACCTGGGAATCCCAGTCTTTAAAAATAAATCCCCGCTGCTAAGGAGATTCGAACACATGATCAGTGGATAGGCAGGCAAGCGTGCTAACCACTGAATTAGAGAGACTCGTTAGAACGAAGTAAACTATTCATCGAAGCTAGACAAACAGACAACCCGAGGTTGTTATATGTCATTCCAGAACTCAGTCTAGTGAATCGGAAATCCAAGTCAACAGCCATTTGCAACCTATTAGGTTGCCGGTAATCCATGTAACAACGCAGAGAACACAAGAGGTGTGGACTTTTCCTGTGGATATTCGGAACACAGGTGGGTGGGTCAATGAGACTATATGAAACAGACAAAGACACTATGCCACACAGACAAGGACACGCGTGACACAAACAAGGACACACGTGACACAGACAAGGACTTAAGTGACACAAACAAGGACACTATGTCACACAGATAAGGACACAAGTGACACAAATAAGCAGGTGCCACATTCACGTATTCAGGGAAAGAAAAGGATGGTCAGAGCTTGGGTTTCCTATAGGCAAAGACAACATCTTCATAACTTCTAGGCTACAATCCAGTCAACGGTCGACTTATTACTAGTTAGTTAGTTGCATATCCTTTACAGAACATTGCAGTCAACACCATCATGTTTTTGCTGTTATGATCTCTTGGCAAGTTTACGCTCAGTAGTTTGCCATTGCTTTCTGAACGACCTTCACCCATACCATTTCGTAAAAAACCAAAGCAACGCGGTCTGCTGCCAAATCACGCGCAGCTGTGTTTCAAACGCGGGTATGCGGGATCATCAACTGCGTCCGTAATCCTTCGCCACGGACCCAGTTCGACTTGTTACTATCAGACTTAATACAAAGAACATGAACACCAGAATTATATGAGTCTATGCGTTAACAAATACAGCAGACGAGTGTGCAATTTTTTCTTGTTACAGTACACGTGTTAGTACAAAAGACGGAAGGAAAAAAAAAACACAACGAGAAATTTGGAAGTGAAAGAGTGGAAAAAGAAGACACGGTATGAGGTCCATTTGGAATAAGAGGTGTTCTAGTTTTCGTCTTCTCATAATGTGGCAAACAAATCAAGAGTGCCTCATTCTGATTTTTGTAGTAAGTTGTCTTTACGACATATCCTCCCTGAAAATATCAAGATTTCTCAGTTTGGCTGTCCACGAAATTCAGCAATCTTTTATAATATCCCAAGCTTTCATTGATACTTTCGCTTGTTTAGTAACTGTCCAGCATTCGCAGCAATCTGTTTGAACAAATTCCAAATGGGTTAGTTAGTTAATCGACAGATCATACTCATTGCACATCGAACCATTCAGTCCATAAGTGCTCGGATCCCCTCCCCAGCAAATCCCGCAGCGTGTAGCTGCTCACGGCACCAGGTCTATGTTGGCGTATTAATCGTCTTTGGCTTCCCGCGTAGTGTTCTTGTTTGGCCACACCTCTTTTAACTTGCTGTTCTCGCAGCCTGACCATAGTTGTAGACTCACAGTCATCGCTTGGATCTCGTAAACGACTTACTTCTCGTAGAGCAGAAATTCTTTTTCTAACTTTCAATGACGATAACTTATTGCATACTACGCTCTTCACACGCATGTTACTATTGCTTGTATTTCTCAGTTTTATGATTTTATAGTCGGCTTTGTGTTGAATGAAAAGTATACTTTGTGATAAAAATGTGTGGGCTAAAACACACTCCTATAATTTATAGTTGATATTGATTACGAGATGGCAAATAATGTATAAGTAAATTCCTTAAATCGAACATTTGTAGTGGGAGTATTGATGAGTCAGAAATGCGGCTTCAGCATCTAACTCGCAACTTGTCTACTTTGAATATCATCTGCGGATGTCATTCTCCCGTGGCATTTCTGGATATTGGTCTGATGAACAGTCTCCTTTTCTAAAGACGTAACATACGTTGACGAGTTAAAAAACTACCTCCAATCGCACAGGATGATGATGATGATGATCATCATCATCATCATCATCATCATCATCATCATCATCATCATCATCATCATCAGCAAACATATCATTTCGTGGGACCTGAACCGAAGGTTTGTTATCATTCCATTCCTTTCATATCATTGGATCATGGCTTTAAGAACTGCCTGCATATGAAATTACAAATATAACTAGAGAGAAGAATTGTGCTGAAAAGTCAACACTAGTTTGTCCGCTGGCAATTTGTCTGAAGAATAGGAAGAAGAGAAAGATGAAGGGAAGAAGGAGGAGGTTAAGAAGAAGAAGAAGTAGAAAATAAGGAGAAGAAGATGAAAAAGAAGAAGCCGAAGAAGAAGAAGCCGAAGAAGAAGAAGAGAAGAAGAGGAAGAAAGAGAAGAAGAAAATGAAGACGAAGAAGAAGAAGAAGAAGAAGAAGAAGAAGAAGAAGAAGAAGAAGAAGAAGAAGAAGAAGAAGAAGAAGAAGAAGAAGAAGAAGAAGAAGAAGAAGAAGAAGAAGAAGAAGAAGAAGAAGAAGAAGAAGAAAATGAAGAAGAAGAAGAAGAAGAAGAAGCAGAAGCAGAAGAAGAAGAAGAAGAAGAAGAAGAAGAAGAAGAAGAAGAAGTAGTAGTAGTAGTAGTAGTAGTAGTAGTAGTAGTAGTAGTAGTAGTAGTAGTAGTAGTAGTAGTACACACAATAGTTAGCAATATAATGCAGGAACTGGAAATAAATATAATCAGAAACAGCCACGACCATAAATATAACGGAAATAATCAATAGACTGGAAGGCGTACCACCGAGACAGACACAATAATAGTGGTAGATCAACAATGTAGAAAGGTAATACATGAAGATTGATATCCGAGACAATACACACATTAGATTTATAGAATCAGATTCGCTGGGATGGTCACAACTCGCATGTCAGATCGCAGACTCCCTAAACGAATGTTTTCGGCGAGCTGCGTTATGGTAAACGCTCAAAGGCGGCCAAAGGAAACGCTTTAAAGACACTCTGAAGATCTCACTGAAAGTGTTTGGAATTTATCAAGACACTTGGGATACTGCTGCCGAAGACCGAAATTCGTGGCGTACATCATTACGCAAGGGTGCAGACATTTGTGAAGCAGCCAGGACTGGAAGAGCTATGGAAAAAGAATGGCCAGATAAACCACTGCAGGAAATCCACCTCCAGGAACATCAATCATTCTTTGTCCACATTGTCAAAGAACATTTCGAGCCAAAATAGGCCTTATCAGTCATCTTAGAACACACGGCTCCATACTTTCAGCCCCACTGGATGAAATAAATGGTCATCATCATCCTAAATGGACAAACAACAATAGATTGCACGATTTATTGCCTGGCATATTTCGCTGCATCTCTCCAGGTACATACTGCAGAAATCACACAACTTACGTGAATTAACTAGATAAATCCTTCAAACTGAAATATACACATGTTCGCACAGTAATGTCGATTGTCTACCACGGTAATTTTAAACTGACTAACATGTCTTTCTGCTTGCACAAGGACGGCTTACGAAGGTTATATGCCAGGCAATAAATCGTGCAATCTATTGTTTGTGTCTTCGTTATTCAAAGGACAAACAACACATTAGATTACAGCGCAGTGGCATCTAATGCTAGGTATTAAACTGGGATAGTATTTAGAGATAAACTATAAGGATTAATGCATTTGAGTATGGCCTGTATCGAATATTATACGGGGTGTTTGTAAAGTCTCACTACACCTTGTATGTAGAACAAATTTAAAAGATGAAGAACATGACGTAATAAAGAAAATGTGCTTAACAATTCATTACATTAGTTACAATAGTCACTGCTATGGTCTAGCGCTGTTTTGGGGATAGTACCATCGAAGTATTCATTATAAGAGGTGTTGGAAATGTCCATCATGGGCTTCAAGACATGACTATACACGTCTCTTCGTGTTGTCAAATACCCTCTGCAACGTGTTTGTTGTTATTTCTTCAATGTTAATTCTGATTGCTTCTTTCAGGTCCTCACTTGTGTGTACACTATTTATGCAAACACTTCCATTCAAGAAACCCAATAGATAACAATCTAATGGAGTTAGATCTGGAGACAAAGCAGGCCAAATTCCACGTAATATTATACGATTTTCAAACACTTCTTCCTAAAAACGCAGTGATGATCTAGCTGTGTGTGCAGTTCCAGTATCTTTCTGAAGCCAGGCTTCTTCAATTTCACGTGCATCCAGCTGTTCTGAAAAAGGTTTCAGAATGTCAGTATGGTACCGGTCGGTATTTATAGTGTTGTTGACGAAAATTGGTCACATAAAACGTTTTCTACTGACGGCACACTATGCCCACATCTTCTCATCGTGTAGAGGCGCTTCATGAAATGCATTGGTATTAAAAGTGTTCAAAATACGATTGTTTTGGTTATTAATGCATCCAGATAGATGAAACCATGCCTCATCAGAGAAAAATGTTACATGGAACATTAACTTGTCTTCGTTAGCTCAAAATTCTTGAAACCACGTGGAGTAGTTGACTCTAGATTTATTATCACACTCTTTTGGGTGTAGATAACAAAAATCCTGATTGGATGAAAATGTAATCGTTGTTTGAGAATTGTGTGCACTGTGTTCACTGATACGCTCACTTGTTGCTACTCTTAAGGACTTGCTTCAACGTTTTAGGCTTCTGTCTTGGATATCTAGACATTTTTCATCAGACACATCAGGCCTGTCATATCGCTGAGCATTTTCCACATTTCCCGTAGTAAGAAACGTATTCAACGCGTTTCTAACCGTAATGCGATGATGAGGTTGTTTATCGGGATATCTTGCCATAAACCTTCGAATAACCATGCGTTTGCATCAACCACTATTTCGAAACAATTGTTCAACCAAAACTGTCTTTCTTTCTTTGATAACATCATTCTGTTTGGAGTGTAGAGAATTACTCCAGCAGACGACAGCCATTGGCTGCATATTGCTTCATGATAGCCAATGGAGCACTTGTTTTGATGACACCATATACTTCATTTTTCAAATTTGTTCTACATATAAAGGAGTAGTGATATCTTATTTACAAACACCATATATATATATATATATATATGCACACACACAAGGGGACGTCGAATCAAAGCCGGTTTAAGTGTGATTTGGGATTATGGCTGTTGAAGATGAAAACGGAGCACGTATAGCAATGTCCTGATTTCAGTGATATCGGTTCAAAGTACAAATCCTCAGCACAAAGAACTTGCAAACGTAACATCTAAGACAAAGACAGAAATGTTTAATATGATTTTTAATGTCAGCCTTAACACGAACGATGCTTGGAATTAACCTGTTTATAAGTTACGCTATAATAATAGTGTTCTTTATGTAACATTTGCAAAAATGTGATTTACTGATCACAAGACATTTTCACCGCTTCCATCCCCTCCTCCCCACTAGCGACTGTCTGCGCCGTCTCGTCTCCCCTGGGTGAGCAATGGACGGCGACAAAACACTGTCAAATTAATTTCCCCTGGCGGTGGCGCGGTTTCAGCAACATTGTAGGGGACAATTTCGTTCGATAATTCGCAAAATGACCAC
Source organism: Cepaea nemoralis (assembly GCA_014155875.1). Classification (NCBI taxonomy): domain Eukaryota; kingdom Metazoa; phylum Mollusca; class Gastropoda; order Stylommatophora; family Helicidae; genus Cepaea; species Cepaea nemoralis. Next base: position 730,387 of record JACEFZ010022168.1, read on the forward strand.
TGCTTGGTATTTTTGTGTTTTATTTTTTCTTCCTTTTATGCTTCTGCTCCAACTTGTTCTTCTTGTAGTCAATAATATATTCTTCTTCTTCTTCTTCTTCTTCTTCTTCTTCTTCTTCTTCTTCTTCTTCTTCTTCTTCTTCTTCTTCTTCTTCTTCTTCTTCTTCTTCTTCTTCTTCTTCTTCTTCTTCTTCTTCTTCTTCTTCTTCTTCTTCTTCTTCTTCTTCTTCTTCTTCTTCTTCTTCAGGGCTTCTCATCCTCCTTCAGTGATTCATCTCCTTCTTCTTCTTCATTTTCCTCTTCTTCTTCATTTTCCTCCTCTACTTCGGATATATTATGATTGTTATTAATTTGGGATGTAATGATTACTTACGCCAATGGGACCTGATCCTCGCGCACAGGCATAGCCGACAAAACTGGTTTGACGCCACCTCCATCCAACTGATCTGATATACCCACAACAACATTAATTAATGCAACCGTTCTCTATGTTATTCTTAACACCCTTCTAATTTAACAACGTTGTCGTAATAAGACACATGAAATTGAAAGAGAAGAGACTGGATCGAACAATCTTGGCATTATGAAATAAACAACCCTGCAGCACTTAGTAGATGCGTCCATTGTAAACAGTCAGCAACTACGGGTAGAATTACAGGTACATTCTTCCTCTTCTTCTTTCGTTCGCTTGAAATATGTCTATAACTGCAATTTTGTCTCTTGTATGAATCTAACATTCTTTTTTAGTTCATTCAGCGGTCCATAGAGTTTATCTTCCACTGTTGTCTCTCTAGGCCAGAAGGTTCGCCTGGATATGTTGTAGTTTGGGCAAGTCCTGGAGTATGTGCTCTGCTGTCTGCGACGCCAAACCACATGTGCACATGGCTGAGTCACCAATCTTGAATTTTGTATACATGTGGTTGCGTAATCTATTGTATCCTGTTCTGAGGCGCAGAATAATGACCTGTTCTGGTCTGTACATAACGTGGTAGTCGTCTTGAGTAGGGTTTGGTGGCCTTCTGACTGATTTGATCATTCTTTTCTTTTGGTGAAATGTAATGGGCACATCAGACTGTTCTTCTTTTGCTCTTTCCTTAGCCAATTGATCAGCTCTGCCGTTTCCGGGTACTCCACAGTGGGATGGTATCCACTGTATGGTGACCTTATGCTGACTGCTAAGTTCAGAAAGTAGTGCCCTTAGAACCGGTAATTTCCCAGACAGGAGTGCCTTTATTACTGATTTTGCATCACCACAGGTTGTCTACTATGGCTGGTATTTTGTAATTTCTCTATTGCTATCTTGATTGCCTCAGTTTCAGCATCATAGTTATGGCAGTACTTTCCTGTTGGAACTCTGGCGGTGTCCCTAGTATTATTTGGATATTTTATATACACTCCCGCTCCTCCATTTCGAGCAGAATTTTGCGCTGACCCATCAGTGTAGACTCGGATCCAGAGATCCTGTGGGTATTCGTCATCATGGAAGCTGAGAGTGGATGTTCTGCGCTGTACACTGTTCTGTTCTTCCTTGTCAAATATTCCTCTCACTTTTGTCTTGATTTGTAGCGATAGTCTATGTTCATGTTTCCATGGAGTTCGCTCTGGAATAGTTGTCGGTGGGATACCAAATATGGGAAGATCGGTGGTTTCTCTGCAGAGTTGTTTGACCTGGTGGATAAAACTACTTCTTTTCAACCACCCCATAGCTAAGTTTTCAAATCGGTTCCTCATAGGGTGACCTGCAAGCTGAGGAACCTGTCTGCTTGTATTAGTGTTTTTGTATCTCTGCGTTCTCTCGGTGCTTGTGTCCTCCCCATTTTCTCCATTGCTACTATAGGGGTTGATCTCATCCCTCCTATGATGACTCTTAGACCTTTATTTTGCACCTTGGCCAGCTCTTCTAGTGTGGCGTTTGATGCCGAACACCACGCAGTTGACCCGTATTCCAGGTGTGGTCTTATGCTATGTTGATATACTTTACTAAGTATTTTCCCACTGGCTCCCCATGTGGTTCCACTTAGCTTTCTCAGGATGGCTATTTTCCTTCTGGCTTTTGCTACAGCTTTTTTATGTGTTTTCTCCATGTCAGCCTGTCATCAAATGTTAAATCAAGGTATGTTGGTTCTTTATCTTCTCTTAGGGACGTTCCATTTATCTGGATGATCCCTGCCCTTTGTTTTGGAGAGAGGGTAAATAGAGTGGTGCTGCACTGTATTTATGCTGACACACCATCTATTTGCCCATGCAATAAATGTATCTACAGCTCTCTGTAGCAATAAGGTGGCCACTGATGCATGTTCATTTGTGCTCCACAAAACCAGGTCTTCAGCGTACATTGCCGCTTTAATTCCACCCGGTAGATTAGCAACAAGATCATTGATGAAGATTAGAAAAAAGTATGGGGGACAAGACTCCACCCTGGGGAACACCGTGACGCAGTAGTACTTTCTTGCTCTTGAGACCGTCTATCTGTACTCGGGCTCTTCTGTTGTGCAAGTATGCTTTCACCCATATGTACATTCTTCCATTGATTTTACAGTTTCTCAGTTTCTTCATAAGACCTTCTTTCCAGACTTTGTCAAAGGCTTTCTTCAGATCTATCCATGCCGCAAGTACCAGCTTCATCTCTTGGAATGCATCCTCAACTTCTTGAGAGAGATAGGTTGTCTGATCTTCCCTAGAGTAGCACTGCCTAAAGCCAGCCTGTTGTGCTACATTCTAAAAAGGTAGATCATGGTCGTCTCCGAGAAGAAAGCAAATTCACAATGTAATAGCCAAGTAAATGGAGAATTGCTAAACAAGTGAATCGGTACAATTATTTCGAAACAGTCCTAACATCTTATGGAATTTGCCTTGTATAGATTAGAACAAGATTAGCTAGTGCAAATATAGCTATTGGAAAATTGAAAACAAACTGACTTCAATAAAGGTGCAATGTGCTGTGAGAGAAAGAGCGTTAAGTGGTACACATAACATTTACTGTTATATGCATGTGAAAAATAGAGGCCAGCCAGATAGGTTGAGAATCTTCTAATGGCAGCGGAAATGTAGTTTTTGAGGAAAATGTAAAGAATACCACGGGCGGACAGAAAAAAATGCGACAATCTCTCTCTCTCTCTCTCTCTCTCTCTCTCTCTCTCTCTCTCTCCTTCTCTCTCTCTCTCTCTTTCTCTCTCTCTCACACACACACACACACACACACACACACACACACACACACGCACGCACGCACGCACGCACGCGTACAAATGGAAACCATAAACTAATATGAGAAATGATATGTAGACAATCAAGATTTTCATGGATGTTTTATTGAAGAATAAACTAGAAAACCTAGCAACAGCTGGTAAACCCGACGAGAAAAGAACACAGGGAAGACAAAGAGATAAATACCTGGATGGCGTGGCCACAGAGCATAATCGAGACAAGCAAACAGACACCCCCCCCCCCGCCCCCAAGACTCTAGTAATTGTAAGACCGTGGTGTACCATGACCGCCCTCGCTAATGTGGACAACAAGCAGACATTTCTTGTGGCGGCATATCTGGGATGCGCGCGCGCGCGTGTGTGTGTATGTACGTGTGTGTGCGTGTGTGCTGTAAAACAAATACAAAGACTATAATGAAAAAACGGGACATAAATTACATTCCATTAAGAAACAGATAACACTGAGAATAATTATACAGGGTGGGGCAAAATGATCTGACACATTTGTAACTTTAATAAAACTAAATTAGAATAAATAAACAAAAACGTATTTTTATTTATCAAATGTACACATGATGCCATTTTGTTTTATGTTGTTTGAATAATGAAAAAAAGTATTTTTATTTCCTAAATGTACATATGATGTCATTTTATTTCATTTTCTTTTAAAAATTACATCGCCGTTATTGTCCACACACTGTTGAAGACGTTCGCGAAAGTTGTCAATAACTCGGCGGATCATTTCATGTGGAATAGACTCAATTTCTTGATGAATTGCATCTTTCAATTGTTCAATAGATCGGGGGCGATGAATGTATACCTTTGATTTTAGGTATCCCCAGAGAAAAAAATCACACGGGTTCAAGTCAGGTGATCGGGCAGGCCAACCGAGGTCACCTCGGAATGAAATTAAATGACCGGGGAACATCCTCAATATTTCCATTGAACGTCTAGACGTGTGGGCTGTTGCGCCATCTTGTTGGAACCAAACATTATTTCTGACGTCAAGTTCATCCAATTTGGGTCGCAGAAAAGTGTCCAGCAACACGCAAAATCGGTCAGAGTTAACGGTCACTGTAACATTGTCTTCTTCAAAAAAAAAGTACGGACCCAAAATGCCAAATTCTGCTATCGCACACCATACAGTTATATGAGGACTGTGCAAGGGGCGTTCGTGAAACTCATGAGGATTGTTTTGCGACCAATAGCGGAAATTTTGCTTATTCACGCTTCCACACAAATAAAAATGGGCCTCGTCACTGAAAATCACAATAACAGTACGGGGAACCTGTTGTTGAATCTCCCCACACAAATCATTATTCAAACAACATAAAACAAAATGGCATCATGTGTACATTTAATAAATAAAAATACTTTTTTGTTCATTTATTCTAATTTAGTTTTATTAAAGTTACAAATGTGTCAGATTATTTTGCCCCACCCTGTAGAAATTTGACATAGACAATACAAATTTATTGGTATGTTATATACGGAGAAATAAACGTGAAAGGTTAATGACAACAAATGTGATAGGTGTGAAACAAGCCCCGGGAAGACATAGGGGTAAATACTCAAATGGCTATGCCACATACGTAATTGGGACACAGAGGAGCGGCTTGCCCGTGGGCACGTTGGCCTTGTGGAACAGTGAAGGTCGATTGGTTGTGTTGTGGTGTAACTTATTTTTATCTGATTATTTACGTTAGTACTCGTATCATCATTGCTATTTTCCACACTGTGATTTCCGTTTACAGGATTTGCATTCCTTGTAAGGTATATACACCGTGTCTGTCTTTATTATTTCTCACTATAGTATTGTCATATACTGCTTCATTAATATTGTCACATCCTGCTTCGAGCGGCTGGTCGAGTGGCTAAGAATACCGGGTTCTCCTTCTGTAGACCAGGGTTCGATATCTCGGTAACTTGTGGATGTTTGTCTGTCGGGGTAACAAGAAAACTCTAACCTGCACAGCTTCGCTACGATTGCATTAGCCTGAATTCCTCACGTTCAAAACTCTCGTGTCCTGCACCGCAAGGTTCTATAGGCCATAGAAGACATATCCTGCTGTAGCCGTTGCTTCGTTTACAAGTGTGTATGCCCTTTTATTCCCTGCTGCCAATAATTCTAGACCCAATACGCCACTCGGGAAAAGAACACAGACCTAATCGAAGATCGCGTGGGATATAAAACGACAAACATCCCATGCCTGACATGATGATAAAATATTTGTTTTCGAATTCTTTACATTTTCCTCAAAAACCACATTTCCGCTGCCATTAGAGGTTTCTCTTCCACAAACTATACATCTTTTGTCGGCTAATTGACGAATCATTTCACTACAATGCTTAGGATCCAACAATACAAAGAGTTCAGTATCGACTCTAGCTATATTGATGCATCAAATAGCTTGAGGTACTCCGTTGTAAATGTAGAATCGCCGAGGGTGTTACAGACAATCTATTTTAAAGATTGATCATTCATTTGAGAAAGCTATCCTGTTAATTCTTCCTGAGGTGTGAAAGCAACTGAGCGCACTTGGTCATGTGTGGAATAACTGAATAATTTACTGTTGTTTGCTTGGTACTAAAGTCATTAACATCCGCAAGATGAGATGCTTGAGGAGAGCTGTCAACTTAATTTTCCGAGGCCGAATAAGAAATTATTTTATCAGACAGACAGTGGAATCAACACCCTATGCCACATATATTTAAAGGCAGACGATCACATGGTTCGGCTGGGACGCAGAGGTGTTTCCAATGTACCAGGGCCAGGTTCTATACTGGCCAAGACCTACCAAAATGTCCTAGTCGTGCGTCCTTAGCAGCAGGTCCGTTCGGGGTCCTGGTTAACGTAGTAGGAGAGCTTCTGCCTGCACGGCGAGGAACCCCAGTCTGCACACCAATAAGTCATAAGCCAGACGTGGGACAACGGATACTCACGCAAACCTCAGTCCGGTATGACATCACACTTATGTTGGACAACAGGATGTCCTCTTCCGACATACAGGACTCCACGCTGGAGTTCACAGCCAGTGACCGCAAGCAAGCTCGCAAATGGTTCAAGCTATCTCATTAGATTGCAACAGCATCAACTACCAGCATTTGCGCTAGATTTAAAGAAGATCTTATACGAGAGAATAGGACGCCAAAGAAGAAAATGGATTGACAATCATTGAAGACTTCGTACAATCACACGGAATGACACTATACAGTGCCTACGCATCGAGCGCTGAAACTTCAATTGTTCCTACCCACGCCGATTGACTGCAAACAAGGAAGGAAAAGAAGAAGATGGCTAAATTGATTCACTTCTTGAGTCCTAGTCACTTGCTTCATTAACTCACATTATATAGTTAGGAAAGGTACCTTCTACATTAACTCGCATGATAAAGTTAAGAAAGGTACCTTCTACATTAACTCGCATGATAAAGTTAGGAAAGGTACCTTCTACATTAACTCGCATGATAAAGTTAGGAAAGGTACCTTCTACATTAACTCGCATGATAAAGTTAGAAAAGGTCCCTTTTATACACCTTGAGACCTACCTATTGGGTATATGGTGCTTGTCTGTAATTTTAAGTATCAATCGACACTCGATGGATGATACGGTCAATATAACACCGCTCACCGATACTTTGCCTGAAATTTCATGACATCCAGTTTAGGGCCAGCTGCAAGACCATGTAAATAAAAAACAAAAATCAACGCTGATAGAGATTCGAAATCATGACAGCATGCCTACTAGCAAGGGTGCAAACCTCCACGCCACGGCGGCCTCCAACTCTTAGTGTTTGCACGCAAGCATGCTTTTCTGTAAGATTATTTTTAATGGCCAGTCTTTGGGTCATTAGTGGTAATGACAATGTGAATCTAATTTCTTCAGATCGATTTGTAATAGACCTTTGCACATGTTAACACACAGATTACGTGTTACAGGATCCGAGGAGCGAATCACTCTTACTTCTTCCCAAGTTGTAGGTAATTAACACAGCCTATCCCCCACTCTTTTAGAACAAACAATAAGACAATAGCAACACATAAAGGAATGTTGATCACTGAATAAGAAAAGTGCGATAGACAGAAATATTTAGACATCACACACATCAAGTTGAGAAGCAGACCTTATACAGATTGAATGGGACACAATTCCTACTGACTCAGATAGTTACCTAAAACAGTGTCACAAACATAACTAGATAATTTTAACCTAAGAATACTTGAAGAGTAAAGAAAGGTAAACTACTGAACGTAAACTTGCCACGAGATCACCAAAACAAAAAACAAATGCTGGTGTTGATTGCAAGGTCCTGTAAAGGATATGCAACTAGCTCTGTTAAAGAGTAAAGAGAGAAATAGAGAATATGATATCTGGAACTGTCCCTGAAGAAGTCTGTCAAAGGTCGATGTGAAGGTGTCTGGTTATGAATCTCATCATGGCAGAGGCCGTATTGAGTCGAGGAATGTAAGTGAATGTCTGTATTTAATTGAATGTATCAAAACTGGCAACGCAAGCACCCCGAAGACCTCTAATCCTATCGACAACTTGACACGGTTTGCGGAAATGACGTTGATTTTCCTCACATACAGGTTCACTCAGGTCACATTTTCAATCTCTCCCGGGCATATGAAACATTTTAATTTACTGGTTCTCAACATAGATTTGATGAGGCCACATATTCTCAAACTGGATACTGACGAGCGACAAAACAGGAGGGCGAATCTGCAACAAACAGTAAGGAGAATCCGGTGAGTGATCCCAACCGTAGCCAACCATTCCTCGTCACCTAACCGTATTCACTATTCTCCTACTAAAGACCCTTTCAGATCTAAAAGGACAGATTCACAACCATAACCCATCACTCCCAACACTAGATAGTTTCCTAAGAAGGATTCTCGATGAAGAATCATGACTTTCGTTAAGAATCCAATCTAGAATCGTAACAGTAATATTACTTCCCCGTCTCCGAACCAGCAATCCTAGTAAGTAAGTACACAAGCGACCTAAGTACCTAATTATCATCATCAGCATCATCATCAAGTGCCATGTTGGCTGGCGTTGGCGTTCATGAATCTCCACAGATCTCGGGCTTTGCTTTTCTGGATCAACTCCGCTGTTGATATTCCTCCATGCCACCGTCGCAATCCATCCAATATCACTTCTCTTGATCTGCCTCTGTCTCTCTTCCACTCGATCTTTCCAGTTGTCACGTTGTTCTCCAAACCCTCTCTTCTCATCACATGACCAAAAAAGCTGTTTGCCTTTTTTTTTAATTGTTGTATATAATGGTCTAGTTTCCTTAGCCTCTTTCAGGTAGTTAGTGTTAGTTACTTTGGCAGTCCATGGAAATCGCAACATTCGTCTCAGGAACCACATTTATGCCGCTTCCAATCTCTTCCTAATTTTTACATTTACATTCCATGATTCACAGCCATACAGCAAAACAGGTTCTATATAGCACTTCAGCACTCTTTTTCTTTCATTCAATGACAGCGACTTATTGCATAAGATATTCTTCATTTTCTGAAATTCAGCCTTTGCTTGCCCTATTCTGCTCTTAATCTCTGTTGTGCATCCACATGTATAAATGCCCCTAGATATTTAAAACTTGGTGAAGAATTTATCCTTCTATCTCTATTTCACGTTTGAGTGTCACCTTTTTCTTTGATATCACCATTGTTATGTTTTCTTGATATTTAAGGAGAGTCCTTTCTTTGCTATCTCTGTTACTACAATGTCCAACAACTATTGTATAACTTTTGCGTTACCGATCATCAATACTGTGTTATCTGCATATCGTGTATTGTTCATATTATAACCTCCGAATATTATTCCTGGATTCTTTATGAGCTCTCTCATTATTACTTCGTTATAGAAGGAGAAGAGATCCTGTGACAGAACATATCCCTGTCGTTGAGTACCTTAAGGAGCAAAATATATAATAAGCCCCTGGTTACTGCATGCAACAGGATGATGGAAAGATAAAGTTCACTAAACTCTCAGAGAAAGGAGGCTAACGATTTTTATTCGCTGCAGAGCTAGATTTCAAGAGTTTCATTGTGATCGTCTACCTCTAACAAGTATCAGGACATTAAAAAGCCTAAGAAAACTATTAGACCAGGATCTTGAAGAAGCTCTATCCATTTCTATATTTGTCTTAACAGACAGTTGACCTATAAGGGTAGACATGAAGTGATATCACCTTCACTTACATAAGAAAACGATTTACAGATCGAGTCAACGAACTAGGATCGTAGGTTATAATCTTACCTCACTAAAACAACAGATAAGTATAATAGATTGGATTCGCCGTTCAGATTTTATAAAAAAATTTCAAGAATATACTTTAAAAACATCGGACCGTCGATTTCCTGCTGAGACCTGAATGCAACTTCCAGAATCTAGAGCCTATGAACTCTTTTGGCGTCAAGCATCTCGTGTTTAGTCAGAGAGCAGAAATAAAAAAAAAATAATAAAGACACATTGGATATTCTCCTACTCTATTAACTGCATAGTAGCACCAAACAAAATATACAGTTGTACTACTAGTGTAAAATATATTTGTATACCATTATAAAATAAAAACAAATTATTGTTGATTATGAATTGCTGATAACCATGGAGATGTTGACAAGAAATAACTCAGCGGACTCGAAAGAGGCTGTTCTGTGACAATTACCAAATGTGACTTGAAAAAAACTGGAATGAAATGCGAGACATATATCGAAAATGGGTTCGATTCCTGAGCTTGTCTCCTGTGAAAGTGGGGAAAGTTGTGACCGAAAATTCCTCCGTGTGTTCAGGCCTACATAATATAATGGTGGTGACACATCACATACCCACAGCAGGAAACTGCTTGAGAACACATTATTACAGTTGGGACGGTTTATGAGCCACTTCAAGCGGAACATTGCGTAATACGATTTAATTCTTCATATTAAAACAAAGCTGTTAATTTAGGTAATAAACGCTGGGTTCAAAGATTATTACATATTATCAATATAATATAGAGGGAGCTTTGGTAGCGCAGTGACTAGCACGCTGACCCGCCTGCCCGGTGATAATAAGTTCGAATCTCCTTCAAGGAGGGGTTTCACTGATCTGGTCGACTCTGAATAAAAACGGGTACCCGGAAATGTCTTGGGAAGTAACGACACCGGGCGTGATTGTTACCACATCACCCAAGGAGGGCCGATCGGATTAAAATATAGGACTGTTATATTAAATCCAGTAAGCATCATGCTGGACAAAATTGGTTCCTTACATTATAACTTACTAACTTAATATGAGACGGATGTTAAAGTATCCTTTGAGATAGAGTGGGTTTATATAACAAGCGGATCTAGTACTAGTAGTAACGTCTGAGACAAAGTATATTTATATAACAACCGGATTGTATACAAGTAGCAAAGATGTAGACAGAGTGGATTTATATAACAACCGGATTTTATCCAAGTTCTAGATACATAGATAGAGTGAATTTGTATAACATCCGGATCTTATACAAGTAGTAAGGATGGAGCCACAGTGGATGTAGATAACATTGAGACTTCTGACAAATGTCAAGCTCAGTCATTGTTGCTCGACACTCACTCAGTTTGCATTGATCCCACATTCTTGCCTCCCTTGTCTAATATCTTTCGTTTTGAAGAGATATAAAAACAGGAATAACGTTTAAAAGAATTATACACTTCAAGTTAATTCAAGTTTGATTCTTTTAATGAGATCGCATACTGCATTTCAAATAACCCAGCGTGCCACTGACAATAGTTCCACGTGCCATGCTTGGCATGAGTGCCTTACGTTTCCGACGCCTGCATTAGAACATTTAAACCAAACGTGTACATGTTCTTTGTAGGAAGTTGTGAGCAATCCCGTGTTGATATTTAGGCTGATTAATGTTCAATAGTTTATGTTACTCTCTGGACGAGAAAGAAAAGTGTCCGCCTAACTGACATTATCCCGCCATCAGCGCAAGGAAGTTTTAGTGCGATAGGTCGGGGAGACATGTGCTCGAGACTGCTCAAGTAGTTAAAAGAGACAGTGCCTTCCGTGTGTTGTTCAACACACAAAGTAGTCGATTGTTAAAGTTTGCTGAAGCTATACTAATCAACCTTCGTAAGCCGTCCTTGTGTAGGCAGAAAGACATGTTAGTCAGTTTAAAATTACCGTGGTAGACAATCGACATTACTGTGCGAACACGTGCATATTTCAGTTTGAAGGATTTATCTAATTAATTCACGTAAGTTGTGTGATTTCTGCAGTATGTACCTGACGAGATGCAGCGAAATATGCCAGGCAATAAATCGTGCAATCTATTGTTTGTGTCTTCATTATTCAAATTGATTGTATAACGGTGGCGATGAGTATCAAGAATAAACACTGACCACAATGGCGAGGACATTGCTTTGTTTGATATTCTCCGTTGTTACATGTTCCTGCTTACAACTGTCCTTGTGGCTGAATAGACTTGGCAAGTGGGAGGCTCGAATATAATAAAGTAGGAGCACCAAAAATAAGAGTTACCTTCAAGAAAATTCGGTAACATTCAGACAAAGAACAAGGAAGGTCACCTTGGACGCCATTTGCAATTTTGAATGAAGGCGTCAACAAACAAGTTCAACTATCAAAGCGTGGTGTGAATATCGCTTTATAATACAAACATTTAAGCCACAACGCTGAACACAACAAAATACCAATTTTGACAAATATTGACCCTGGCTGAGAAAACGTTGGAGTTGTGAACTCCGAATAAACTCTCAAAGACATTCACGAGTGTCAAGAACTAAGTGTCAATAAGTCTAGAAAGAAAGACTCATGAATTACCGGGAGACATTCAACAATTGAAAAGAAAAAAGAGTCAAGAAAGGAAACCTACAAATACAAAGACGACACATGATCAGTTGTTCAAAGTGCTAACAGATAGTCCTGTCAACAGTTAAAACGCATCATATACGAGAATATATCAAAACAACGATGATGGCTGAATTTTGACTGAAATCTCGCAACTACAGGTATATAAGTAGTAAGGAGTGCGACAACTGAGTCGATTTTGGGGGACAATCAAAATTTCAATTGAATACTTCAAGACGACAAAGATAATCATAACTACATGCGGATGAAGGGTAGAAACCATCTAGCAGTCGTATACCAAGTTATTTTCATCTGGATTCAAGAATCAGACTTTTTCTAAGACATTTTTCTAAAATTCAACTTTAGTCTCCAACCAACATTGAACAATTTAAACAACCGAAGTCAACATATCGATTCAGTCCAGAACAATAACACAACATCACCACAATGAATCTACATAATATTAAAGTTTTTCCATTCAAGTTACAGAGAAGGCCAGAATTTCTTGACAAATCTATCTGACGTTTGAGCTTACGTCAACTATCAACACTCAAGACCTCGACTACTGGAGGGAAGACACCGGACCAGTGAAGAACCGCACCACAGCAGCAGCAACAAGGCATCAGGCGAGTGAAATTGTCTGACTGTGTTTGTATCATTTTGTGCGGCTGTTTAGAGTGGATATTTGGTTATTTTCTCCACAGGTTTTTGTCATTTTTCTCCATTACAGATGTTGAGCTTACATCAAGCAAAGGTATTGGGATAATTTATGAATTAATTCAAGATCTCAATAAGAATTCTCAGTGACCAAAAACAAGATCCATGAGCATCACACATATGTTCTGAGTGTTCCAGTGCTGATAAATTAAGATATATACTTCATATAGACACTCATAGTATACATCACCTATCTTTTCCGGTATAATATTTAAAACCTTGTGACACCACGATAAAGTTACACAAAGGTTACTTCTAGTTGTGAGTATCATTTACTAACGTCACAACGATAAACTCTAAATAAGCACACCATCAGTCACCACTTAACCAAAGACAGCATATGCTAGATACTATTGATACCTTGGGCTGCTAAGACATCACATTCGTAGCAGAGTAGGTGAGCATATCTAACAAACATGTCATCATTACAAGACTTCATAGCCATGGGAGAGAAGTGTGGCATGACAGGGCCTGACCTAGCAGCATGGGCTAAACAAGAATTAAAAGATCATCAAGCACAACAATGTGAAGAGAGCAGCTGCAAAGGAAGCCAGGGAAGCTGCAAAGGAAGCCATGGAGGCACAAGCAGCCATAGATAAAGGAAAAATGGAAGCACAAGCAGCAATAGAAAAGGAAAAAATAGCCTTGGAGAAAGAAAAACTTGCCTTTGAGAAGGAGAGACTGGCAACAGAGTTATTAATTAAAGACAAAGAGATTGAGGGCAACTTAAAGGTGAAGAAACTAGAGAAAGACAATGACGCAGAGATAGCCCAGGCAAAGGTAACAGCAAAAGTGTTAGATCCTATTAAACGATATAGCGGGCTTATTAGACACTTTACGCAAGGGGATTCCATCTCGGCATGGGTAACAAACTTCGAACTGTTAATGAACCACTACAAAATTCCATCTGAAGACTGGGCCATACTCTTCCACAGGCATTTGGCCCTTGAGCCCTTAAAAGTGGTGGAGGTGATACCTGAAGACCTTCGCACTAACTACACATATGTTAGAAACCGAGTTCTATCACATTTCTCACTAGACCAAGCAGGATTACGAACCAAATTTAGAACCTTAGCACCAAAAGCCAATCAAAATTTTCTAGATTACGTAGCAGAGACGACGTCACTCTTTGATAAATGGCTCAAAGCTGCCGACATAGGGTCGGACTTCAATAAACTACGCGATCTCATGGTTCGAGACAAACTAATTTCCTCAGTTCCAGCAGAAATGGCAACATTCCTAGTAGAGAATAATGTACAACGATAGCAGAAATGGAAGCCAAAGGCGAAGCATTCTACAACGCCCATAAGGATATTTTCAGCAGAAGGGGCGCAGCCAGATTTAGTGAATAGGGGCAGCAGCCAATGTGTCCAACCAAAGATATAATACAAAACCAAATAAATTCCAACAAGGTGGTCCACAATATCGAGAAAGAGGACCATATTACAAGAGTGAAAACGCACAAAGTGAACCGGACAGAATCAAAAAAGGATACTTGAGACAATGTCCTTATTGCAAGATACAACACGGCTCCCTGGAAATGTGTGACAAAAACCCCAATTATGACACATACCTTCAGAGCTTGATATCACAAAAAGCAAACAAGTACGCTGCTTACAAGAACAATGTAAAATGCTGTGTATGCAATACGTATGGACATGTAAGTAGAGACTGCCAGGTTAGAAAAACTTGGAAAGAAGCCAGTGCGGCATTCCTATTTACGAGTAGTTCACCAGACGAATATGAGCTAACAAACGCAGCGAAAATAAAGACTGGGAAAAATAACAGTGATAACAATACAGACGACGAGGCATGCATATACGAAGCTAACTCGATGTGTCCAATAAATAAAGACCTAGAGACGCACCTAGCACTAGTAAACGGCATAACAGTTCCAATGATAAGAGACACAGGCAATACCATTATTGGAGTAGATGAGACAATAGTCAATGATTATGACTGTACAAATGAAACAATAACATGTAAGACATGTGAGGGAACATTAGAACAGCATAAAGTCGCATGGGTCGACATAAACTGCCTGTATTACCAAGGACGAGTTAAAGCCGCAGCGGTACCAAACCCAGTGACTGTACTTAATAGTAGGCAACGTACCTAATGTAAAAGAATGCAACATGTCAAGACATTGAAGATTGGGAAAAGGAATGCATTACCCAATAACAGGCAGAATGTACAGCGGTACGTTTGCCAACCAAAAAGAAAACACAATATGACAACTTAGAAATAGGGACAGATAAACATAAGATTGACCAGGAACAATCAACTCAACAAAATTCATCGATTAGCGATGATGATATTCCAAACACGATTAAAGTACCTAGATGGCTAACAAAAATAAAAGGTATACTACAACAATAACAATTAGATCAATAACAGTTCAATTGAATAAACATATTTATTTTATCCCACTTTAGAACTGTGATAATAATTAAAGTAACTTTCACGGATATTCTATAAATATCTTATGATTCTAATTAGTTTGTTTAGGATACAGAAAACAAACATCATTACCACACACATTGAGAACACAGTAGAATCATACTATGAACCGGATTAGCAGTAAGAAAAGAAACATCTCTTTAGATATATTTTCAACATTTAAGGTACTTACCACCTCATATTAGCTTGTTATACATTTAGACACATACATATACAACTAAATACATTACCATGCACTAAATACACAATCCACTACACTACATACACAATAAAAACAACAACTTTTTAAAACTTCAGTACATAAGAAAGACTACTATACGGTAATGAGATAACTTAAAACAAGTATAGTCAGAGTACATTAAGGGTAACAAGGAAACACAGGTATCCAAATATTACTTGAAACTCTGAACTGCCGTATAGAATGAGTACAGATACCAGCAGTCAATTTGACATTGTACTTAATTAATTAGTGAGAGTCAGATATGTACATATTTTTTCCATTTTTTATAATTACCAGAATGCACAGAAGATGAATGAAAGAGTTGTGGAACCGTGCAAGCACCACCGTAAATCCATCCATATATCTGGAAAAGATAGCATTCCAGGTCTACAATCCTAGGGCGCCAAACCAGCACAAACCAGCTAGCTGAAAAGACCAGCCCAGGTTAAACAAGTAGGACAAACCACACCCAGGGTTAAATAACTGAGTGCTAGTAGGTTATTGATTGGTAATATGAATTCATCTGTCATGCTGCATATTCCATCAATCAAATGTAAATTATCACATTGCATATTCCATCAATCAGGTATAAACTATCATATTGCATATTCCATCAATCACGTGTAAATTATCACATTACATACTCCATCGATCAGATGTAAATTATCATATTCCACATTCCATCGATCAGATGTAAATTATCAGATTGCATGATTTATTCATTATAAGTAAGCTATCAGCCAATCCAGGTATAACAGCCAAGTTCCAGATACCAAATGAGAGAAACCTACGGTATCGAAAATAGAACATAGCAAAGCTGAGAATTGAGAATATTACAACAGACGACAACAATATCAAGCACAAGTACAACGAAAACACCGATGTCATCAAAGACCTAATGATGTCGACACAAACTACGGTGATTAGGTTCGAGGGAACGGCAAGCCATAATAGACCATAGTAGAATCACCGAGAAACATATCATCACACATATTACAATGATGATAACAATACATCGTTGTGCCATTGTGAGATATAATTTTGCATATACATCATTATTCATGTGAAAATTTTCTTACATATGCAGAGGGTGTGAGTACTTAATAGTTTATCTTTTGCAGCAAGAATACAAGACAAGAGAAACACCAACCAAGACTAATCAAGAGACACAAATCATATAGTATAACAACGGTGGCAACAAGAATAACATGAAATGACACGGTCAAGAAACAAATGTGCAACAAATGACACGAGTGGATGGTAGTATTTAATTTTAATATTGATGTCACAACATCAATGTCAATCAATGTCACATTTTTAATTTGCTGTCAGTGTATGATAATGCATGAATATCTCATATATGTCAATGAAATTTATTGATGATAATTTTATTCATTGATTGACATATTCCATAATATAGATGATCATGCATACATATGTACACATATATTAAGGTACATCTCCATTGTTCAACACTGAACGAGTCTAGCATACCAACATAAGGCTAAAAGACGGCATTGGACGGGAATGAAGAATGCAAGTAACAGAAAGCGGTTCAACATCAACCAACAGGGAAGATAGAAGATCAAAGTATTATAAACTTTGACAGACACAAAGATATTGGTAAATGAGTCTACAAAATGGATCAATATCGGCAATAAGATGAACTTGCGGTTATAAGACAAAAAGACATCTTTCACGAAGAAGAAGAAGTAATCACCCTAGACAACTGAAATATAAGTAGACCGCAAGCAGACAGGGGCTTATGCAACAACCCCATCTATGAGTATTAAAGTATTACGTCACACGGTAGACCCAAATGACAACTCAGAAGTACAGCGGTACAAAAGTCATGTACATATTGCTCATATTCCACGATACCATATATAAATAATAATATAGATGGTAATGGTACCTATTAACCACGCATATCCCCTCATTCGGGCGTAATGGCCTTGATAGGTTTGAGGTTGCTTGTCTATAGGGAAAATGAGGGACTACTATGGGGAGGCCACGGGACCTTATGAAGCTCATAGTATGTTAGACCAACCCCCCCCCCCCCCCCATAGGTTGGCTACACGTCGTCTGCGCGGAAAGTAGATTGATAGGGCGTGCCTGAACATAATAATACTTTTTTTTCTTTTTGTGCAGTGGTTAATGGAATGCCATGCTATCATATTATCAGACATAATAGGTTGTGGAAGTACAACAATATAGTATAGAGTAATAAACTGACTACTCATATCGCTTCATGTCATGGGATTGAAAAACCAAATAGACTGTGAAAATGGCTACACCATTTTCAAAAAATGGGGGGGGGGGTGCTTAATGCCATGGATCGATATGAGGTAGACAGCGGTAAACGGATAGAGTAAGAACATGTTTACAAGAGAAGAAGAATCGGCATAGTGAGAACGGTTCACATGATCACTATGAACAAAGAACACACGATTAAGTTGAGAGAAGTCGGTGAGCAACAGATGATGATAAGAAACAAAGGGAAGTGACTCCGAGGAGTTGCGTATCACGTGACATTAGTTGTGTGGTACACGGAAGAGACGGGCGAGACAGAATTCAGTCTTGCCAGGGTCTTTGTACAAGACGGTTGTGAAAGCGAGTGCAGAAGTCAAGCGACATGAAGTCGACATTACTCCAGGGTTGCAAAGATACTTCAACCTGAGGCCAGAGTGCGTCGCCCAAGTTGAGCGGCTGATTATACAAGCCTGTCACGCTCGACAATCTGTACGCCGAGCGAACGGCAGTTGAGCTCAGCACACGCCAGGTCAAGCCAGGCCGTAAGTTGGTGATAACTATCTATTGTGTAGGAGATAGTTTACTAGCGTTGAACTTTAGATAACTTGATTTAGAATTATCGCATGTCAGCCCACACCTGTTGGTAATTGATTGTATAACGGCGGCGATGAGTATCAAGAATAAACACTGACTACAATGGCGAGGACATTGGTTTGTTTGATATTCTCCGTTGTTACATGTTCCTGCTTACAACTGTCCTTGTGGCTGAATAGACGAGCCGGTAATCAGCTACATGGCAGTCTTATTCAATTTTACACCAAAGTAGTTTGCCATTATTTTCTGAGCGAAAAGTAAGTTGACTTTCTGTTCAGTTTTACATACAAGTAGTTTTCCATTGTTGTCTGAACGTAAAGTATATACTTTAGAATATAACACTACCAGCAAACACAAAATCAAGAAGTACTGGAGTTCCACAGTAGTGAACCTTCAGTGTGGAGACGGCACTTGATTGTTTGAGTAAACAACATAAAGCTGCTCGGAGAGCTATGTGCATTTACATGTGATAAAAATAATAATATTCTCCAGTCGGCATTTCGACCGTATTTCCCATGGCACATAACGCCAGGGTTTGTGATAATCGCATTGTTACTAGCGATTCAATTTTCCTGGTCAGTCCTTGGTGTTCAAAATCGATATTTTGGCACTCCAAGCAAACCCATAGGTGATGCGCCTCCCTCAGCAAATGTCGTAAGGTGTAGATGCTGATAGTTGCAGTAAAACGTTGGTTGAAAACTTGAAGGATTCGTCCCTTCATTGGTCACCCCTTGCTAAAAAAAAATAAATGTGCATACCCTTTACAAGAAATCGCAGTCAACCCCAGCATTTTTTATTGTGATTTCTTGGCAAGCTTGCGTTCAGAAGCTTGCCATTGTATTCTGAACTCCTGTCATTCATATCATTGAATGAAAATCAACACAAGCCGGTGTGCTGCTAAATGGCCCGCAGTTGTGTTTCGAACGCGGCATGCAGGATTACGAATTGCGTCCTTAGGACCTTCACCACAGAGAGAGTCCTTCCAATCCTTGCAAAACTCACACGAAAATTTCAAATTTATGTGTTCATAAAAATGTTGTTATATCTGCTATTGTATCATTAACTAGCATTCGTTCGTAAATAGTCTTCAAAGTATCTTCCTTGCTTTGGTGACTTTTCCAGGGCATGACTGAAGAGTAAGAAGGAAGATTTATAGTCTGACTATACAGTGTAACGACAAACCAGGTGATAACGTCTAGCGTGAGGCTGAGAGGTGCCTGTGCTGCGGCCGTTATAAGAGACGAGTGACAGCATAGGCAGAGTTAAATCCCGGAGGCTATTGAGCGGGAACAAGACGGGATTGCCTTTGTC